>CAUJRU010002949.1:0-61120 GCA_963277665.1 Viscum album
TTTAACTTATACGGAATGAAATGATTTTTAAATTTTCATAACGCCTCATTTTCATGAATCTTACTCTATAATATTTTATGATTATTTTCAAAAAAATACTTTTCTTTTAAAATTTCATGGAATTTTGTGAAAAGAAAATGATTTTGTAGAAGAAAGAATATTTTCCACAAGAATTAATTTCAAGTGTTTTATCAAAACCATTTTTCATATAAGATGACATTATTTAATATGTTTATGTTTCAAGTATAATGTCTCTATGATTTACATGGTTTCACTTTTCTTATGATGAAATATCCATTTGTTTTATATGGATTATGTGATGATGGGATGATTTTTATGAAACCCGTTTTATTTTTTGGGTTATGATGAATGTTTTAAGTTTATTTTGTGGAAAAAGTAAGAATGATTTCATTATGAGATGGGTGGGACCTATATCTCCCTCCAATGCATTGCGTAAAGATTTATATCTCATGAGATAGACATGGTTGGACTGGTAAGTTAATCCGGTTCAGTATTACAGGACTGGAACGAGGAGTGAACTCGATTCAGAATGGGACTTTGTCCACTAAGATTGTCTTGGCAGCAATGCCTTGGCTACTATAGAAATAATAACATGTGATTAATGGATGCCACAATTACATGTTTTATTACCTTGCAAGTTTATCATGATTAAAGTTACATTACGATATATTCCTTGTGTACTTCCATGATTTATGTCATTGCTCATGATTTTGATGTTTAGATTTTATGTCCAAGTTTTTGCATTCAAATGTTTATTGATTATTTTATGTTCTCTATGCTTACCCTTACTGAGCATTTGAGCTCACCCTTTATATGTTTTCTTTTCCCCCAGATTTATATAAAGGTTTTAGGTAAGAAAACAAAAGGGGAAGATCTTTATGGGAGTTATTGAAGATCATTCACCATGATTAGAAGATTATTTTTCAAGCTTCCAAAGACACTAAAATATTACGGTCCTTGTGTGTCTATTTTCATTAATTATTATATATTCTGCATAATTAATGTAATGTAAATGTACGAAAAGCTTTGGGTCGCTACAATGGGGTCACATTTTCGGAGTTCCTGGTGGAGATAAATGATCCACAAGAGAGGTTCCTTAGTTGGTTTTTTATTCCTCTGGTGAGAGTTCCTTGGTAGCATGTGAATCTCCAAGAGAGAAAATAGGAACGGGATGCTCAGATACGTGCTTAATACGACCATTTGTTTCCCTAGATTTTGTTGTATCTTTCAAGGATGAAAATACCTATGGTGGTGAGAATGGACCTGGAAATTCCAAATATTTTATTAATTATTTAGGATTATTACGAGTCTGTGAAAATTGACTTTGCTTGATTATGAGGCCCAATGTGCCCATAATGTAAATTTGAACTTTTTTAAAGGTATGTTCAGTAAACATGCGGGTAGCGATTTCATTCCTTTGAACCGGTGCCCAAAAATGAAATTTGAGGGCACCATTGAATCTGCAGCCCTGGGATACTCTTAAGGGAGGATTAACTTATACCATAGTTGGTGCGGTAAAGAAGTTAGTTTTATAGAATTTTCCATGAATAATAAAATAATACAATATTGTTATTTTAATTTTCTACCAACTGTTAAGTAGTTGTAGCGGGAAAGGTGAGTTTTCAAGCCATTTAATGGCTTGAATATCCTATTTTGTAACCCCATTAGTGATAGTTATGAGGTTAATTCATTAATGAAACTCATTAATCATTCATTACGTTAACCACCCTTCTCCTCTATTTAAATGAGGCAAGGGCTTTCGTTTTTGACATGAATGGGTGGAACCACTAATAATGTTCCACAACATCTTCTTCCAATTAATAACTTTGGATTTGATGACAACATTGGATGAATCAATATGGGATTAATGAATGGTGAAAGATTCATCATGTGTGGAATCTTCTTCCACAACCACGACGTCTCCTCTGAATCTGAGATAGGGGTAATTTATGTTTATATTCATGATAATTTGTTACTTTACTGCATTAATACAAATCATGATGAATTGTGGATGTTTTGAACGAGATATAGTTTATTATTGATGATTTAATTATTACCCTCTTGATATGATGCTAACAAAAAGGGCGCATGCCTAATAAAAAAATCCCAGACCCTTCGCCGCATTGGTTTATTTCCCATTATTCGTTGGTAAAGTTTAAAATCAATGATGAATTGAATATGGGAGCCACACAATGACGACAACAACCCAGGATGCCTGTAGGCACATTTAGATGGGAAAAGGACCACCAGAGATCACTCTTTGGTCCGCAGAAGTTCCAATGACTACGATGGTCAGCCACAACGACAATAGCCAGCGCGCTATCCTGCGCCGCAGAGGGAAGACATTGCATTGAGCCGTGGGGGTCAATAGGGGCGGCCAGATCTCAGCTGACCACATTGATAGAAAACGGCGCACCGGAATGCGCCACGGTGAAGAGTCACGACTTCAATGCAATGGTAGAGGGGTCCCACAGCCTGAAGGTCCCGCTGATAGGAGGGCAGTGCCATGTGGGGCCACTATTTGATTAACCTGAACGCATTTTCCATTTGGGAAGTGGGGAAACCACCTGTCCAGCAGACCACGCCAGCCACCAGGCTAGTTTGCCTGGCCGACCACAGCCATCTGAGGCATTCCGTGCTGGTCCGTGGCCCATCTGGTTTGGGTCAGGTCGGGTTGGACTGAGAAAGGGTCAAATTGTCCTAGTTCAGGTCTATTTGGCTCAGTATGAACAGGTAGGACCATACCCATACTGCTTTTCAACCCAAATACTCTTAAAAGGGAATATCTCATTAAACATATATTTGATTGATAAACCGTTTACAGTTCTAGAATCTATGAAAAAAGACAGTCCTTTTGAGATACTCCACCTATGTTTATGGAGAGATATGGAGCACTTCGGGGATGGATCGAATCCAAATCCAACCGGGCCCTCACCACTAAAATGCCTATAACTCACTGATGGGGTGTCTGATTGACGCACTATCTTTCGCATTGTGTCCCTTATGACATGGTGGTTTATGGGGTTGACCCATTTTTGAACTTCGTGGTTGTTGAGGAACGAATGCTATCTTAAGGAGCAGATACTATGGAACTCAAGCACACCTGGTCCGAGTAATCCTATGGCTGGAAGTCAAATGAAGAGTGACCCTGTGTGGATAAGCAGCATAGCGACCCTAAGTGGATTAGTAATATAGAGACCCTCTGTGGATCAATAATCTAGAAACCCTGTTTAGATCAGCATTCTAGAGACCCTGTGTGGATCAGGATTACAACGACCATCTATGGAACACCATCATAGTGACCATATACAGATCAACATTCTAGTGACCCTGTGTAGATCCTCAATGCCTGACCCGATGAGGACCATCCTTAGAGTTACCCATAGTGGATCAACATCATACGACCCTGTGTGGATAGACAATTGATCAAATCATTTGTGGTTTACTTATAGAAACCTCCTAATGGAATAAAATGATATAACATTAGACTAATCATCTTTATTATTGAACTCTAAGTTGTATACCTAGTTTGAGATGAGTCTTTTAATTTGTGATTTGTGATTGAGATCATGCTTTTTGGTTTTCCTTTATGGAATTTTGAGAGACCTTTTGTGGTCTTGGGATCCCTACTGGGTATTGTTATACTCACCACTTCACGGGCTTCTCCCACAACTTGTTGTGTCTAGTGCAGACAATGAGTAACTTGGATGAGACTTTAGGGAGTCAGGGAAAGTGGCACAGGAGGGGGGCTGGTTGATGTGGAGAGATATGAAGACGATCTATACCTACCCTTCAGGTAGGATCCTTGGTGGGAGATCCCAATAATTTTTGTCTACTATAGTTATATATTTTTCGTAGGTCTTGTATTTCAGACCCTTTACATTTGGTACCCACTTTACTACTGTAGTATTATTATGAGGTTTTCATATTTTCATGTTATTGGTCTGTGTGTTTATAGGTTCAAAGGAAATGCCTTCCTTTTTTAGGGAATGTACTTTCCAGTGCTAGTCTTCAACCCCTGGCTTATGAATGTGGGCTTTGGGTAGTCACGACATGGGCCTCGGGGGATGGGTTGTGAAAAATATGGTTATGTATAAGTTAATAAAACTATTAAAATCATTATAAAATATACAAAATAACATTCAACTAAAGGAATGAACAAGTTAAGGGGTTTCTCGTCTCACTTTTACTTATGTGGGTTATATGCCTTCTTCACCAGTTTTGTTATTGTGCGGTGTATAAAACATTACCTTTACATTTTATATACTAAATCTTCTTATTATAATGATATAATAAGTTTTTCTACTTTTATTGCATCATGGAGGTTTCAATTCAAATATTTCAATGTGGTATGTGACACATTGGAATGTTTAACGATTATTTTCAGCAAACTGTTTTCAAATAAATCATTTATATTATTTTCGTCTATGTAATATTAATTTTTGGAATCATATGATTCTTTTAGGATGATATCTAATGATACCATCTACCATAACTATTTAATGATATATGATCATTTTGAATGTGGATGTGCTATTTTGTTATCATTCATGGTTTAGTGTTAAAGTATTCACATTTTGTATTGTTGATTCAATAAAAAAATTTATGTTGATTATGTTACAACACTTTCATATGAGAAATTTATTAGACTTAAAATGTGATGGGAGGGGACCTCTTTTCCCCCTTGATTCATTTTTAGGTCCAATGAGATGAAATTAGTTCGAGAAAAAGGCTTCACTTTTGTTTCAAAGCAGTTTTATAATTGTAAGGGGGGTAGATCTTGACACAAATCTGATTGGATTATAAAAATATAATTATACTATCTTGGGGATAAATATTGGTAGTAACTATATTTGGGATAGATCATGATGTTTCTAACACCCAACATTATTAATTTCATCATTGTTATTATTTTATGTGATTATTTGATTAGTTATAATATCAATGGTTATGTTTTTTAGTTGTAGTGATTTTTTAAATTGCATGTATTTTAGTTATTTATTGTAGCATATTGATTACTTCTTTTCCATTTTTTTAAATGGAACATGTTTTCAGTTATTTACATTAACATATTGTTTTTTCTTCATTGATTTTTTATTGGTTCCACTATACTTACCATTACTGAGCATTTGATCTCACCCCTTTCATAAGTTTCAATTTTCTCACGATTTTGAGAAGCATGTAATGACTGATATGAAAGGGTTACACAAAGGGGGAATAAAGGTAGAATCAATGAAATCCTATGTTTATTTCATGTTTAAAAATGTAATTTGGATTAAAATTATATATATAGTTTACCAAGTATATGAAACAATTCAGTCTATTGGGAATGTATTAACTTTTATCTATGTTAATCTAATAAAGTGCTACACTGGCTTTGGGATTTGAGGGGCAGGGTGTTACATTTATCAAGATGCAAGGTTTAATTACGTACCACATTCTCTTGCACCTATTTAGCATCTAAGGTTCACCTCAATGTTTTGGAGATGTCTTCGGTAAAAACATGATACAACATGGATTTTCGACGTTGCTTATTATTTTTAGATGGATAGTCTGTCTAAAAGAAAATTTCAAAGGCTAGATGGTATGTTGAAATCTCTTTTGTTGAGTTGAAAATGTGTGTGTTATCAAAAAAATTATCTATTTGAGTTTTCATACAATAATAACATTCACTAAAAAATTACGATGGATCCGAATGAAGAAATATATTGGATGAAATGGATAGCTCCATTGTATTGGGATGTAGTTGAAGAAAGAAATCTATTGGGACCTAAAATTGCTTAAGAAATTTACTAGAAGGTTAGAACATTCCAAAAACATATCAAGGATGGAATATTTCAATAGAAACATTATGCTGATTACCATTTCCATGATGTAGAATTTGTTGTTAGTGAGAATTTTTTTCTATGAAACTCCCACTCAATGATGCTTATGAGGGTCAAGAACAATGTGAAACTAATCACTAGGTATATCTGCCCATTTGATATTCTTTATTGTATCATAATTGTAATCTATCTCTTGAAACTACCTCCAAATATCTCTCAATTCCATGATGTGTTCTACGTATATCTCTTAAGGAAGTACATACCTGACCCTTCACATGTACTGAACTCAAAGGTCATACCATTATGATGAACACCTAATTGAAATTATATATTGAATAGAGAAAGTTATAACAAAAAATAAAACACACCTTGTAAATGTTTTATGGAGTAGTGACTAGTTATATAAAGCTATGTCGGATCTTGAGCACAATATTATGTACATATATCATCATTTGTTTGTATAAAAATGAAGAATTTTGAGAGGAAAAATCAGTTTATGGTTGGTAGAATGTAACACCAATAGTTTTTATGATACTTTTTTTGAATTAATTAATTTTCCTTATTGTATTCAAATTCATTCTCCACCAAATAAAAATATATTTATATGCTAAATTGAGATAACATTGTGCTACAAGAAACACCAACTTTCTACGAAACTATATTTTATTATTATAATTTTATAAATGAGATAGCTATAAAATAGAAATTAAAATTAGTAATATGAATATTAATAACTAATTATTAAATATTAATTTTAATGGGTTCATATAAATTAAACATATTGATAATAGGACATATAATTTTTGTCAAGGCATTATATGTTTTTCAAAAACTGGTTTTCATAAAAGAACTACTTTTAATTTCCTTTTATGAATAAAAATAAAATTAATTTTAGAAAATTTTAGAAAATGAATTTGACAAAACAAACAACATTTATTGAATTTATAATTTCAATATTTTTATAGATTTTATTTTATGGATTTTTCTGAAAAACTTCATTTTTTGGATGAATTGTGAAATTACTAAATTTCATGTCAAAACTGATTTTTTTCTTAATTTATTTATATAGGGAAAAAATATTTTAATTTAGTTTTAAATTATAACAGTCTAATTTTACCTCAAGTAAACCAATTCGTATCATTATAACAAATTGAACATGGAAATGAGATATCAAAACATCCAATTTTTTTACTTTTTTTAATAAACCCGTTGTCGCGGCCCCACTACGAAACTAATTAAAAATTAATTTATTACAATAATATGACAAGAATTTTTAAAACTTGAATAAATATTTTGAATCATCATAATTAATAATTTCTAATAATGTTAACTTATTTTTGACCAATAATATTAGTGAAGGTGATGAAAAGTAATTATAATGATTAAGAGGAAAATTAGCTTAACAAGGTACAAAACCTTACACTTAAGGGAAAAAATTACGAAAAAACTAGTAAAAAATCAGTTTTTTGCTCTATTTAGATAGTATCCTCCTTTTACCAAATTTTATCCCTTACTGTTGCCACTTTTCTAAGGAAAAATATAGGTAGAATTCCCTTTTAAAAAATTTACAAGAATTCCACTCCTCCTACACTATAAAAGGAACTCACCCCTCGCACTTATTCCCACATACAAAGCCATTTGGATCCCCATAAATTTTCTCAAATAATCTCCTAACATAACTAAATTCATCCTTGAATCATTCATTTTGGTAGAAATGAAACAAATGAATCCCTTCTGTGCAATAGAAAAAGAGTTATCCAACGAATTGGTAACATACTTCTTGAAGATCCTTTCTTTTATTTTATTTATTGACCACCTAAATTATTATTATTATATGTTCATATAATAAAAACACTATACTCAATATTTTTTTTATTATATGTGTTTGACCTTCACTAACACAGACATCCACTTAATGCGTGACAAACTTATCGTTCTTGTGTACGGTGAACTACCATCTCACAAAAAAATGTCTATCATTTTTTCTTTACCAACTCTCATGGTTGGGAATTATGATAGAAACATTATTTTTATGTGTCATTCATGATATTTATTATATTTTTATGCTTAATTAATTATTATTTTAAACATTCCTCAATGATTCTGATTTTGTGTATGTACGATAATTTCCTATGGGGATGTGTGGACTACTACCTCCTCAATGCGACGGGAATCATTCACACCTTACATGGAATGTATTGAAGATTATTTTACTGAATTTATATGATATATATGATATAATAATGCAAATTTAATTATAATAGATACATGCATACATACATACAAACATATATATATATATCATTTACATTATTTCTATCAATAGGATAATTAAATGAAAACAATGTTCATGCAAACGTATGACATAACGTCTCCATGAATGTTGTATTAAATTTCATGTTTCTATCTTTAATATATTGTTATAAATCCATATATATTTATTAAAGATTATATTTATGTCTTGGATTACCTTCTAGAAGTAATGATATAATTATGAGGACAAAAAATAAAACAAATTAATACTCATATGAAAAACAAAGTAGATATTATCTAAAACCTAGCCTTAACACGGAAGTGTTAATAAGAAATTAAAATGAATTAATAAAATTTATGGTTATATGGGAGATTTATAATAAACTCATATTTATTAAATAATAGGATTTAATTATTAGGATGAGATTCAATACATATTGTAAGAGGATTTATAGTCTCACTTTTATTTCTATTTGATTTATGGTTTATTCATAACTCCTTTAATTTGTGTTGCATGTATACTTCCCAAGAATATATTCTATAAATGTTTCCTCTCAATTTATGGGCACATAAATATCTATTTTGTAATATCAATTTCATGGGATTTTTGTATCAAATGTTACAAAATCGGTAATATAATTTTGTCTCAACTTTCATTCATTGAGACACATACCATGTACATCATAAACCATGTTTTAAAAAATGTTTCAAAAAATTCAGGATTATTTTGATGGAAAATAGATAAAAAATTTTTTACACTCCAATAATCCTTTGTAAATTTTCAAATATATTTTAAAATATTTATTTTTGAGAATCTTTTATGTATTAAAAATCCATTTTCAAATCGTAAATGATATTTTCGTCAAGATATGTTTTTCAAATATCTTCCCCTATTTTTCTCCATATAAGATAAAATATTTTGGTGTTACTCATTATTTCTAGGTAAATGATCCAAATATTCCATACATATAATTTCTCTAAATGTACTTTGTTTCCATGGATATATTTTTATGAAACATGTCTCCCTTTTATAGAAAAACAAAATTTTTATTGAAAATAGGGAAAAAATTCCTACAAAATGTATAGGATCATAGGGGCCTAAAAAATTGAGTCCTAAATAATCTATAATAATCATGTCATTAAAACCTAGTGGGAGGGAGCAAAGAATAGATAATTCCATGGGGGGGTTTTCTGAGGATGCTATAAAATCCTGGAAGTCAACCACCCGGTTCCCTTTTCTCCATGTGTGAAGAAGCTAAAAGCCATTCAGAATAAGAACTATTCATCTTTGGTGTATATAGGTAATGTACCCAGGGATATAAGATATGTTTTTTATATAACTTTAAAAAAATATTTGATTATATCTTAATATTTGAGACTGGAATGCATTTGTGAAGACACAATTCAAGAACATTAACCATGGACTTTGACTCTGCATAAAGGGAGATTCCAGCTCCATATAAGGAGATGAATTCCAACACCATTGATCAGTGGGGGTCCTAGACAACACAATATCCATTCAAACTCCCTTGGATTCATGAACCATAAATGTTCATTTTAAGGCCATGGAGGGGTGAGTACCATCTCACCCATATTGATCAAGCAGCCCGAGTGGGTATGATAGCCGATGAGATAGATAGAAACATTATTATTGAGGGATCAACATCTAGAATAGTGAGGAGGCTCCATAGTTCGACAACCAACCATTTTTTCTAACATTGACCACGAGACTAGAAGAAGATATGTTATGGTGAGTGAGGTTCCTAGCTTACCATATACTATAGCATCCCATCAAAAATATTACCGAACACCCCCCTTAATTATGATTGTTACTTTCTAGAACTGTGGAACAACTATTGGAGGAGAGCATCGATGTAGTCAAGAAAATAAAATCCCATGAAATACCTTTTCATGGACCAAACAAAACTCTCCCATTCACTATTGATGAATATATGGCTGATAGATTCTGTATATTTGGACTTGTAGCAAAAACACCATGATGGTAGGTGAACCCCCTTTAGTATGATTGAAACATAGATTGGAATAGCATGGTTACAAAGTGTCCATACCAAAATGTTGAACTTATATAGAAGAGCCTTACACCATAGGATTTTTTCCCACGAATCACTGCTCTGTTCTGGAGAGCATATTCTGTTATATGTTGTGACTTTGAAACTACTCAAAGCTATCCCAAAAACAAATACTTAATACATGGAGTCCTCCATTAGGTTATCATTACACACAATAGATTTGATAGGGTTGAGACCACATGGATTGACCGTGGGTGAGTAGCAGCTTTATTGAAGGATAAATCTAGTACTAGACAACCATTAAACCGTAGATACTCACTAACCTAGTTGCAATCCCATAAGTTAAACTCTCTGTGGATAACAATACACCAGGATATTTTCTATAGAATAGGGATTTGAGTCTTCATGGATCTCAACAGGGGCGATGGCTTATGACTAGTTGGGTCTATGGACATGAAATATATTTTTTGAATATTTTTCTCCAAAGGGACTTCTCCACAACAACCTCTCATGCCAACTTACCATGGTAAGCATACATATCCTCCACCACATTCCTCACACTAATGCATTCATCCTCCACCAGCCTGGTGAGTTTGTTATGGGAATATGAATTTTTCTTTATATCCCCTTGAGGATACTATAGAATCATCTAAATAATATGGTCAAATATTCTCAAAAAGAATTTCGGAAAATTTATAACCGAGAGGATGAAGAATAGAATATAGGTCAATAAGATGTTGATGAGTGTAATCCTACAAGCAAAAGGATAAGAGACAATTTTTCTAGTTGGTAATCCAATTGTTGATCTTGTAATCTATCCCCTAAAAATGTCTTATCCAAATTCTACTAGGAGATATGGTAGATTCTATATACTACATAAGAAATAATTTCATTCTAATGTCTATTTGAGAATCAATGGTGGGGTTGTGGCTGTCGGAGCAGGTGGAAGTGATAAAGACATTTGATTTCCCCAATTAATAATTTAACCAAAAAATTTCTTATATTACTTCATGAGTTTATAGAACCACCTTATGGAAAAAGTCCCACCATTCATAAATAAAATAATATCATGTTCAATGGAAAGGTGAGACACCCTAATTCAGCGAGTTCCACAATGGTAGTTCTTGAGGATTCCCCGGTGCCCATTGAGATTCACATATCTGCTAAGAACATCCTGGGTCAAAATGATAATGATGGGGGATAGAGGATTACCTTGGTGAATCCCCATAGTTGGTCTAAGGAATTAGCACTGGTTTTCCAGAAATATGATGTAGAACCATGATGAGCTATAACACAAAAATATGAGTTCAATCACCCACTACGTGAATCCCATGGCTTCCGAGACCCAAATAATGGAACTCCATTCGAAGAGGTCATAAGCCTTACTATATAATGATAATGATAGAACCACAAACTTCTTATTTATTTCTCCCACTATTTCATAATCTAGACCCATTTTCCCTTGGATGGAACTCCATTGAATGAATGTGTGTTGCTCCTCCGAAACCCCCATATGAAGATAATGGGAGATCCTCCTATTTATGATAGAAGATATGATTTTATAGAAAACATTACACATGATTATGGGAATAAAATTATCTATAAAAAAAGGGGTTTTCACATTCAGAATGAGGACCATATGGGTTGTAATGGCCACCCTAGCGAGGGGCCACCCTAGAAAAAAAATCATATATCGCTTCAAGAATGTCCATTATATTTATTCTATAGACACTTGAATAGAATATCCCAAGAATTCCATCGGGGCCATAAGCACTATCTTATGAAACATGATTCCCTTCATGGGTTATGATTTGATGAAATGATTATGAAACCCATTAATACTCAAATATTTATGATATGATTAAATATTTACAACATTAATTTCATTTTATGGGTTATGATATGATTGTTTATGACTTTTTTTCATTATGATATGGATATGACCTATATCTTCGTTCAATGCATTGGGAAAAGAATTATACCTCATGAGATAATGATGGGATTGAATTTGATAAGCTTGATCGAATTTGGATGATGGGGAAACTAGATCCACTATGTGAATTTGAAGAAACCTAATCCACAACGGGAATATGGGAAAACCCAATCCAATATGTGAAGATGGGGAAACCTGGTCCACAATAGAATGAGGGGAAACCAAATCCATTATGGGAAGATGGGAATACTCGATCCCTTTAAAGGAACGAAATATTACTGCGGATGGTGGCATGTCATGTCCAGTTGTTGTTGTCCCAATGATGTGTCGTGATAAGTTATAGAAATGTTTATTGACATATAGGGAATGATATTACATGTTCATGTGTATGTCACAATTCCATTATTATTCCTATGTTCTGCTTTCATTTATTATGTTCTTCATTCCCTAATAATTAGTTTATTATAAACTACCAATCCTTGTTTCACGATTTACATTTCTAATTATTGATATGAAAGGTATTATCTTCAAATGTTATGATCATGTTATCATAACCTTATTCCCATGTTTATGCTTATATATCTCCCTTTTTTACCCTTATTAAGATTCTGAACTCATCCCTTTTTATGTTTCCTTCCCCAAGTTACAAAACTATGTATTTAAAAATATGTTTCTAAGAAGGGTTCCAGTCATGAAGAACCTAGTGGGATAAAATGTAGATCACTTTTGTACCAGTGTTTAGGATTCAATGTTCCAAAAGCAACTAGGAAAATAGAGTCCTTGGGCTTATTTTGTGGTAATGTTTTATGTATTATAAAAAAGTGATGTAATGCTAATATATGGGAGGATAGGTTCTCTATACTATTGGATTTGTAAGAAATAAAAAATATATTAAATATTTTCTTCATAAATAATAGTAAACTAATTCAATAATTCATAGAATTTTTTAAAATAAAAATAATATTATTTTAGTTATTATAGACATGGGGTTCTGACTTGATTAATGAAGTAATAAGAGCACTTTCACAATTATTATTTTCTAACACTAACACTATTTAAACAAAAATATATTACTTTAAAGGTGTTTAAATTTATTTGGTTGTGAAAAATAACATCTAGGGAATTTTCTCAAAGCCATAATGAGATCCGTCTCAAAGAAAACTCTCATGGACATAGAGTGATTTGTCTCCACCACAACTCTGGATTCTAAAAAGATTAAAAAGAATTATTCTTAACGTGATTCTGAAGATGATCATAGATATGAAACATAAGAATTAGTATTTTCCATGAGAGCACTCATAGATTCATCTGATGACATTTGGTGGTGAGTGGAGAACATGTGGGTCACCATTAGTGTGAATCTACACATGATTCGAACAATGTGATGATGGTATTATGTAGATCCACTTTCAGACTCATCCACAAAGAGATAATTCATCATAGGGAAATTATTTAATTCCTTAAAGTTGTTATAGATTATTATGTGATGATCCTATTATATGGTTTAGAAAATCTATGGTTAATTATTCTTTCATTATATTATATTGGTTATAATGTTTATCGTTAATGTACATATGAAAATAATAATTTATTATGATAAAAATATGAGTAGTACATACCCATATGGTGACTACCTTGTACTTTTATCCTTTTAAGGAGGTTGGTATTGTGATGTTTGATGCTATTGATAAGCTGTTGTCCAAGATAGTAGTGAAGATAAATGACATCAGGATTCCAGTTTTTAATTGTAACCTCTTCAATCCAGAAATTCACTCTCCACTATGATCATCAAACACTATAATATCTGGGGGAACATCCTAGCTTATCGTAATGACTATAAGGGTGATAGTGCGGGAATCATCACATTGATTCACCCAACTTCCTCTTCCGCATGGGTGGCACAACCATTCTCCTCTCCCATCATTCCTTTGGTTGAGCCGCACTATTTACCATGCCTTCAACACATTTCAAACCTTGAAGTTTTCCAATAAATGCTACTACTTATATATTTTCTTGCTTGTTGGTAAAGATTTTCACATTGGCATATCCCTCTCAAAGGAACTCATGGATGTGGATGTAGAGGCACTGTAGATGAACACCACCACCCTTGGCCCCATCATCCTCACCATATCGGTGTAGCTTATATTATTCACCACCCACATCACCTAAAAGATGTTAAATATGATGAAAAAATCATACATCCCTAAAATCAAGCTATTCTCATTGGGGGGAGGGCGGTGTTGGATGAGCAGGATATGAATGTGGTGAAAAAAACACATTGAACCATCATGGCTTATGTTGTAATGATTCGAGAACACCTATAGTGACTCAATCTAGTGTGAGATGGAATACATAGAGGAAAGGGGGAATACATAGATTGGGGATTGGGCTAGAAAGATTCCATTTACGTAGGGAGTTATGTGAAAAACATGATTTGGAGGGCACTGAGGATGGTTGACCTACAATAAAAAGTGTCCCATGGATTTATGATATTGATAGGTTCCCCACCCATGTTTCCAATTTCAACACCATTAACAACTCTACATAGATTTTTTAATTTTTTTATTTATAAACCGAATTGTGTACTTAGAAAAATAATTGAACAACAAACCATGTAAGAGGAATTACAGTTCTTATGTAAAAATAATTTCATAAAAATATTTTTTACAATATTTATCCAAATTTATTATTATTAACAAACATTAGATTCGAAATTATTTTTTATCCAAGATATTTTTATATTCCTTCTGTTAATTTTTTATTTCATTATTATAACCAAAAAATGTTTCCGAAAATATATATACCCATTATATATAGAAAAATAGAATATATAGAAAAAAATATATTTTTAATTATCAAATGTCAAGTTGTTTATATATTTTTCAAAATTAAATTAATTCTGTAAATGGTGACCCATCATTTTATGAGTAGTTTTAGATACTGAAAGTGTTTTAAATTTTTTAGTTATTAATTTAAATCCAAAATGGAAGGGAGAAATTGAGTCAGTGGTTATAGTCTCTCATTAGTGCTTAGTGTTTCTAAGGTAGGTTGGTTGATTTAATTTCTCAAAGGTAGGAGCCGATGGGTATTGGAAACCAGTCTTGGTGGTCCATACACCTTCGGACTAATTTTTTTATCAAGATATTAGAAAATGGTATTGGTGTTTGGTAATGATATGGTTCATTTTATCTTTCATGTGGAAATGCTTGACTAGTCCCAGGGTTAGTATAGAACACCGAAGACCTACTGGTTTCTTGAAAACTTTACCATTTTCGATATGAAAGTGGGATTGAATTTCCATTGATATTGTCATTCATTTACTATGAAATCATAATGGATGAGATGTGATTTGGGTGTTAATTTATTGAATCAATAAATTTTACCATTTTTTCCCAACAAAGGTGATAATGATGGTTGATCAGCTAGGCTCATGTATGTCGTAAAGGCTGTGACACTTCATGTGATATCATCATCACTTGTTTATGACAGGGATCCATGGATGAAATCCCATTTTTGGATGTATTTACATGATTTTATGGGTTCCCATATGAAATTAATTCTGGAATACCACCCATAGATTGGTTAAAAAATATGGAGGGATATTTGAGTTCTTAGGATATACTTAAAGCATGAGTTCTTGATTATAGTGATTCATGGGTCTAAAATCTTACCCTAGAAAATAATTCCAAATGAAATAATTATCAGGATTTGATTTAGATATAACACATTTATAAATATAATGGGTGACCATGTAGAACATTGGAATGTTGGGCTGAGTTGGGAGAGCTTCCCTTGGTTGGACTGAGCCTTGTTCTGGAGATGAAAAAAATGGTGTAGTTGAACTAGAGGTGATTGGTCATCGAACAATGTCATAATAAATCATATATAAAACATTGATGTAGGACTCTAGATTTTGAGGTTGGAGATCATGTTTTTATTTATGTTTCACATTGATTGGGTCGCCATTGGTTGGGTAAGTAGGAATGTTAGAACAATGGATTATTGACCCCTTTGAGATCATTAAACAAATTTGAAAGGTGGAATACTGGTTATACTGTCTATATTTTTTTACACTAATTCAGAATGTATTTCATGTTTCACAATTGAGGATAAATCAATTCCTTCTATCACATGTGATCGAACTTGATAATATTTATCTTTATCCTAGAACCACAATGGTTGAGAAACTAGTTTAGATTATTGATTTCTAAGATAATGTACAACATAATAAAATAATTCCTTTAGATCGGGTACAATGGAAGTGTTGATGGGATAACCACCCGATGTGAGAATGGTAATCATTGATGAGGTAAATGTTTCCTTATAAAACATTGATTACAAAATGAAAAGAATGTTCTTGGGATAGTAAGCTCTTATGGTTGGGAGATTTTGACATCTCACCACCATCTCATAGGCATTCCTAATTGTAGAGACCCGAAGCCTGACGCACATAGAATTTACATTACTTTTGCGGAATACTTATTACATAACAAAAACACACACACAAGGATCGTAATAGTTTAGTGTATTTGGAAACTCGGAATATAATCTTCTAATCCTGGTGAAAGATATTCAACATCTCCCATAAAGATCTTCCTTTTTTTAATACCTAAAACCTTTCTTTATATCCTGGGGAAAAGTAAACATAAAAGGGTGATCTCAAATGCTCAGTAAGGGTAAACAAAATAAATGTCATTCACATCATATACATAAGAACATAACTTTTGGAAATCTTAACCTGAAAAAGAAATCATAATTTCATAACATGGGATAAATAATAGTAGTGAAAGGTAAACCCCAATAATCATAACTTAAAACATGAAACTTTGTGGCATACACACATAATAATAAAGAATCATTTCTTGTTAGTCAAGACTCATTGCCAAGACTATCTTAGTGGACAACGTGCCTTTCTGAACCGAGTCACCCTCGTTTCAGTCCTGTTTCACTGAACCGGTATAACCTACCATTCCAGCCATGTCTATCTTATGAGATATAACATCTTTACCCAATGCATTGGAGGGAGATATAGGTCCCACCCATCTCATAATGATACCATTCTTATGTGCGCCACAAAATCATAAATCATACATCATTGCATAACCCATGTAATACAAATGAGAATCTTAAACATCATGACATCATAAAACAATTCATATAAGATAAAGGAATTAATAAAAATAATTCCACATAATCAAATCAATGTAATAATAGGGATAAAAACAGAACCCTTTATTATCTTAGATGGAAAATAATTTTGATAAAACACTTGAACTCCATTCTTGAGGAAAATATCCTTTCTTCTTCAAAAACATTTTTCCTTTATTAATATGTCATACAAATTTAAACTAAAAGAAGTTGATTAAAAATAAACTTGAAAACTTGTAAAGGAAGCTTCTTGGAAATAATTTTTTAAAAATCCATTCATGCTGTATAAGTTAAAAAAAACATTCTTCGTACTTTTGTCGGAAAAGTCAAAAAGTACCTCGTACGAGAAACGACAAAAGATTCCTTTCATATCTTTTACTAAAAACTCACCGAAGGGTAAAAATGGATATAAAAAATTGTTGGTGGATGGAAATAATATAACATATTGAGAAAACAAGGATGTGGATGATAAAATACACCCCAGTAAATACAAAAGTATAAACAATCTCGGATAAAAATGAGATTGTGATATTTCACTTACCTTAGGTCCGATTTGCTTCGTAAGTGTCCGAAACTCCTATATAATGATTTAAATACTGTCATTAACTTATTATAGAATCATATTCATTGTTATGATATCATATATGGTTCACTTATGACTTTATATTACCCGTTCTTTTGTAAATTCCATGTTAAAGAGCGTTTTGGGTAAAATTGTTTCATTTGTCGTTCGTGTTTTGACTTGTAATTATTAATATGATTACTTAGATCATGATTACTTAATTCCAGAATATAAAACATGATTTATATATATATATATTCAGAATATAAATATATATAATAAATTAGTAAATGGAAAGAAATACACCGTTCATGGAGACGGTAGACCGTTCGTACACATGAACGCTGTTTTCGTTTCCTTATTGAGTTGAATGGAATTAAGTAGATGAAATACATATATATACACATAAATCCAATAGCTTTATAATTTCATATATTTCATTATTATTTCTTATATATACTTTATAATCATTCTAAAATGGTTAACATGGAGAATGAATCTCATCGCGTCGTGGAGACGGTAGTCCGTACGTACGCACGAGCGATGATATCATTTCCATAATAATTAAATTGAATTGAATTGGATGATACAATATATCAGAATCATTATTATGTTATAATAACTATGTATAGTTATTTTTTACACCATAATACCCATCCATGTAAGGTGTTGGTGGAAAAGCAGATTACACCACGACGTGGAGATGGTATTCCGTACGTACGCACGCGCGGTGATTTCCTTTTTCCGTAGGATGGATAGAAGGTTAGTTAGAGTTGTTTCATATTTATAATAACATATCAGTTTATGAGTGATACTTATGTTATTACTTCATAATTAAACAACCTTAGAAGAAGAAGTGGAAGAAGAAATAAAGGTGAAAGAATTGGTAACGGAAATTACCTCTTCTTTGAAGCGCCTCTTTGAGACCTCCTCTTAGGGTACCAAAATTGGTCTTTGAGGAATACCAGAACCAGTAGGATGTTTCTAGGGAAGTGGAGAAGGGAATTCGATAGGGGTTGGCAGAGCATGAAGGCTCAAAGTTGTGTGAGGAAGAGAGTGAGGAGGTGCCCTTTTATAAGGGAGGAGAGGGGCACCTTTGAAATAACTAAAAATATTATTTTATTATAAAGTCATGTTCGGTTTTAAATAGCTCCAAATTGATTTATTTCGAGGCTAAGGTGGGGATGGGTCGAAATCCTCTCATCCAATAGAATTTAGACAAGTTTAAGTTCCAATTTTAACCTTATCATTTAGATTTAACATTAAGTTAAATAATTTTACTTTTACCATGTCTTCTTGTGTTCTTACACTATAAGGTTAATAAACATACTATAAGAAGCCAAACGAACACAAAATTGTTTATTATTAATATATATAACCTTATCTAAGTCATTTGTCCGAACCGTAGATTTTTAGGAAGAAAATAACAATTAATAATATAATATTTGTTTTAAAAACTATTTTATATTAATTTTGACACTATTTAGTAATTGATTTTTGTAAAACTCATAACAGAATGATAAGTTCGAAAAAAGTTAATTAAATCAATACTAACATGTCATATTAACCTATAAAATTAGTGTAATTCATAAAAAGTCTTAAATTATATTTATTTTTGTATTTATAACGTCAATTATGTCAATATTTCATTAATAAGATAATTATTGTATCATCTTTGTGTCATAAATAAATTAAATTATTTGATATTTAAAAATTACAAATAAAATACCATTATGTAGGAAATCGTTTCATCTTTCTAATGAATATTTAAAATCGAATTTATCTTATGTATAGCCTTATATTAAAAATGTTTTAGTAAATAAACTTTGATTTTAACTCTTGTAACCCTTCTTTAAATAAATTAATAATAAATGTCCTAATCTAATCCAAGTGGGCCTAAATTGTCATATTTTACTCCTAAGTTTGTTTTTGGTCGAATTAAACTTGTCCAATAGAATTATTACATGTGTTAGGGTAATAATAATATCATTTCTACCCTTAATTACCCTATTTACTTTTAACCGTGGTAAATAAAAGTAAAAAGTTACTATTCACCAAAAAATATTTTCATCTCATTGAAACACATTGTACTTACTGACATCAACCGTGTCTCTCGGATTTTTGAAATTCCACTCACAGAAGCAGTAAAATTATGTTTTATGAAAAAGTCATTTTTTTTAACTACCACTTAGTGGTTTCACTATTCATTAAAAATTGAAAGTTTTCAGAAAAATACCAAAAATTAGGCCTAAGCTATATTTGATATTATGAACTAAAAAATGATTTCTATTTTACCAAATTCAAAACATATCAGTTGCATTAATTAATTTAAGAATTATTTCCCGTCGTCAAAACAAAAGGCATGTTTTTAAGAGATAATAACTATCAAAAGATTGACACTTGTTTATAACTGGTTTAAATGTGAAATTACATCCAATGAACAAAATTGTATTAAATTGTAAAAATATATTCTAAATATACTTTAAAACCACTAAAATTAATAATTTATCACTATTATTTATTTCGATTGAAAAAGTTGTTTTTAATTAAAATTTAGTAATTTCCACTATTCATCAAAATATGAAAGTTATCCGAAAATTACCAAAATTTAACCCTAAGCTAATTTCGATATTCCGAATACAAAAATTTTGTCAATTTTCAAAAATAAAATTTACAAAATTTCATAAAGTGGTTATTACTATTCATAACGGCTAGTTTTAATAATATTTTAATCGCATATCGTTGTTTAGTGAAACTCGGTATTGCGTACTACACACGCTATCAAGGAAGGTCGTGATTGCGTGTAATGAAAGGAAAGTCAAGGATGCGTGTTGTGCAAGCTCCTTTTTGTGTAGCGTACAACACAAGACATTAATGAAATTAAAAAGAATAATTTTCATAAAATCTCGGGGTGTTACATTCTACCCCCCTTAAAATGAATTTCGCCCTCGAAATTCGTCGGGGTTATAAATGGTTTACTACTTGAAAGTTTATTTAATAGAAACCCACATCGTAAAAAGGAATACAAAAACCAATATTTAAAAAAAAAGTATGAAACGTAACAGTTACCCAAATAAACTAATCACTGGGTTTCCACATAGGTGAAAATATGGATATGGAAGAAAAATCTAACCATCATGTTCTGAGGGAGAGTGGTAGAGAACATGGCTATGGAAAAGCCAACAATCAAAAATCCATAAATTTGTGACGATCTATGGTACCATCTGATTAATCAGATATAAGAGTACTAGGACAACATTTTTGGTTTTCAAGATCGTTTCCCTAAAGTTGAAGAATTTGAATTAGAATAAATACTTACTTTATTTTGGTACAATCTCATTGTTGTTCGTGCCTTGAACAATTTCCACTTCATCTATTAAATAAATGAAGTTAAATTTGTTATTCGTGAAGTGTTAGCAGATCATGTGATAGAATGACGGGTCATTCCATCTGTCTCAAACAAAAGGTTAGCAAAAGTTATAAGTCCATCTTATGGTTAATCGTATATAGTTCCAAAAATGAACTTATACTTCATATATCATACCGCTTAATAAAATAAAATTAGTTTCTACTAACCATGGACTTCTTGTAGGCCAGTGGTAGGCGATAAAGTCCAGTCTCACTTCGGTTGTGGGTTCGATTCCCACAGCCTTGTCCGAAGCGATGGGTTGTCGCTCGTCCTGCAGGTTGTCCTTTTTCTAAAACTATATTACTATAACATCCCATCAATAATATCGAAAAAAAACTTCTATCCTTAAACAATACTAACTTATGTCCAAAATAATCCATTCCAATCTTTAGGCTTATCTATAATACTGTAGTCCACTCTCATAATATAGTGAAAACGATTACCAGAGATTTAATACCATCGTTGATCCCCATTTATCATAAGATATGTCTTGTTGGTCACATTCCAAACATTCAAAGGCCTTAATCAGGTATTCTCTTGAATACCCATTGAACCTGAGTGAAAACATGAATTCAGTTAAACGTTAACACTTTCCACATACAAAAATCCTCAAAATTCTACATACTCAAACCATGATATAACCTTCTCCTTATATCAGTCATGGGCTCATGAATACTGTTAAACATTTCATTTTCTCATTTTCCCTTCATTATGCACATATCATCTTATTTCCAAAAATATCTGAATAACCTTTAATGGATACTAGTACCATTAATCATACACATTCAAAACTCAAGGGAAGAAAACAGTGTAACAATCCTTATATGTCTCTTTATTCCATAGTACCATGAGATTACTTATACAACATTACACATGATAAACATGTAATCATTCCACTACATTCTTAAACCATTGACCGAGCTTCAATAGTTCTTTCATCTCACATATCATTTGTAGTCTCTTCATCATCATCCACATAAATACTACCCATATGACCATATTGATTCTCTTCATGATACTTTCCCTTAGGGCATTGGTTTTCATAATGCTCATACATTCCACATTTAAAACATTTAACCACTGTTGATGTCGTAGCAATACCATTATCCTCATCCCTGGTGTTAACTGAACCTTTTCCTTTGCACTTACTGGCTTTGTGTCTTTCTTTTCCACACCCAAAGCATCTTCCAGTTCCTTTGAAACATTATCCATGATTCCTCTTCCCACATGATTTACATAGGGGAAATTGAACTTTCATTCCTCTATGATCATCATGAAACTCCATCTTTCTCTTATTAGCTGAGTCAGGAAACTTACCAAATTTTACTTTATTGATCATATTATGAGATTTCTAATTCGGCATAATAATGATGTTTGGACTTCCAAATCCCATTTCATTTGGTTGCTCATGAAGAATATCATTCCATTGTCCATCATATCCTCCATTATCGTGAATCATCTTGTTTCCAACCATTTTCTAAAACCCAAAAAGAATAGTGTGAGAGGCAAAAATCATAATAAAGGGGGAGTAACTTCAATATCTAACATCTTTGGTTTAATATAATATCGTTACCATAGTTCTAGCAATATATCCTACACGTATACTTATCCTTAGGGGCATCCCTAGACATACCTTAGAAATATCTCTAGGGATCTCACTAACATTTTTTCATCCTAGTTTCCAAAGGTTGACTAAACCTTTCCTCTGATACCAACTGTAGAGACCCGAAGCCTGACATACATAGACTTTACATTACTTTTACGGAATACTTATTACATAACAAAAACACACACACAAGGATCGTAATAGTTTAGTGTCTTTGGAAACTCGGAATATAACTTCTAATCCTAGTGAAAGATCTTCAACATCTCCCATAAAGATCTTCCTTTTTTTATACCTAAAACCTTTCTTTATATCCTGGGGAAAAGTAAACATAAAAGGGTGAGCTCAAATGCTCAGTAAGGGTAAACAAAATAAATGTCATTCACATCATATACATAAGAACATAACTTTTGGAAATCTTAACCTGCAAAAGAAATCATAATTTCATAACATGGGATAAATCATAGTTATGAAAGGTAAACCCCAATAATCATAACATAAAACATGAAACTTTGCGGCATACACACATAATCATAAAGAATCATTTCTTGTTAGTCAAGACTCATTGCCAAGACTATCTTAGTGGACAAAGTCCCTTTCTGAACCGAGTCACCCTCGTTTCAGTCCTGTTTTACTGAACCGGTATAACCTACCACTCCAGCCATGTCTATCTCATGAGATATAAAATCTTTACCCAATGCATTGGAGGGAGATATAGGTCCCACCCATCTCATAATGATACCATTCTAATGTGTGCCACAAAATCATAAATCATACATCATTGCATAACCCATGTAATACAAATGGGAATCTTAAACATCATGACATCATAAAACAATTCATATAAGATAAAGGAATTCATAAAAATAATTCCACATAATCAAATCAATGTATTAATAGGGATAAAAACAGAACCCTTTATTATCTTAGATGGAAAATAGTTTTGATAAAACACTTGAACTCCATTCTTGAGGAAAATATCCTTTCTTCTTCAAAAACATTTTTCCTTTCCTAATATGTCAGACAACTTTAAACTAAAAGAAGTTGATTAAAAATAAACTTGAAAACATGTAAAGTAAGTTTCTTGGAAATAATTTTTTTAAAATCCATTCATGCCGTAGAAGTTAAAGAAAACATTCTTCGTACTTTTGTCGGAAAAGTCAAAAAGTACCTCGTACGAAAAACAACAAAAGATTCCTTTCATATCTTTTACTAAAAACTCACCGAAGGGTAAAAATGGATTTAAAAAATTGTAGGTGGATGGAAATAATTTTACATATTGAGGAAACATGGATGTGTATGATAAAATACACCCCAGTAAATACTAAAGTATAAACAATCTCGGATAAAAATGAGATTGTTATATTTCCCTTACCTTAGGTCCGATTTGCTTCGTAAGTGTCCGAACCTCCTGTATAATGATTTACATAATGTCATTAACTTATTATAGAATCATATTCATTGTTATGATATCATATATGGTTCACTTATGACTTTATATTACCCGTACTTTTGTAAATTCCATGTTAAAGAGCGTTTTGGGTAAAATTGTTTCATTTGTCGTTCGTGTTTTGACTTGTAATTATTCATATGATTACTTAGATCATGATTACTTAATTACATAATATAAAACATGATTTATATATATATATATTCAGAATATACATATATATAATAAATCAGTAAATGGAAAGAAATACACCGTTCATGGAGACGGTAGACCGTTCGTACGCATGAACGCTGTTTTCGTTTCCTTATTGAGTTGAATGGAATTAAGTAGATGACATACATATATATACATATAAATACAGTAGCTTTATAATGTCATATATTTCATTATTATTTCTTATATATACTTTATAATCATTCTTAAATGGTTAACATGGAGAATTAATCTCATCGCGTCGTGGAGACGGTAGTCCGTACGTACGCACGAGCGATGATATCATTTCCATAATTATTGAATTGAATTGGAGTGGATGATACAATATATCAGAATCATTTTTATGTTATAATAACTATGTATAGTTATTTTTTACACCATAATACCCATCCATGTAAGGTGTTGGTGGAAAAGCAGATTACACCACGGCGTGGAGACGGTATTCCGTACGTACGCACACGCGGTGATTTCCTTTTTCCGTAGGATGGATAGAAGGTTAATTAGAGTTGTTTCATATTTATAATAACATATCAGTATATTATTGATACTGATGTTATTACTTCATAATCAAAAAACCTTATAAGAAGAAGTGGAAGAAGAAATACAGGTGAAAGAATTGGTAACGGAAATTACCTCTTCTTTGAAGCCCCTCTTTGAGACCTCCTCTTAGGGTACCAAAATTGGTCTTTGAGGAATACCATAACCTCTAGGTTGTTTCTAGGGAAGTGGAGAAGGGAATTGGGCAGGGGTTGGCCGAGCTTGAAGGCTCAAAGTTGTGTGAGGAAGAGAGGGAGGAGGTGCCCTTTTATAAGGGAGGAGAGGGGCACCTTTGGAATAACTAAACATATTATTTTATTATAAAGTCAAGTTCGGTTTTAAATAGCTCCAAATTGATTTATTTCTAGGATAAGGTGGGGATGGGTCGAAATACTCTCATCCAATAGAATTTAGACAAGTTTAGGTTCCTATTTTAACCTTATCATTTTGATTTAACATTAAGTTAAATAATTTTACTTTTACCATGTCTTCTTGTGTTCTTACAATATAAGGTTAATAAACTTACTATAAGAAGTCAAACGAACACTAAATTGTTTATTATTAATATATATAACCTTATCTAAATCATTTGGAAGAACCGTATATTTTTAGGAATAAAATAACAATTAATAATATAATATTTGTTTTAAAAACTATTTTATGTCAATTTTGACACTATTTAGTAATTGATTTTTGTGAAACTCATAACAGAATGATAAGTTCGAAAAGAGTTACTTAAATCAATACTAACATGTCATATTAACCTATAAAATTATTGGAATTCATAAAAAGTCTTAAATTACATTTATTTTGGTATTTATAACGTCAATTATGTCAATATTTCATTAATAAGATAATTATTGCATCATCTTTGTGTAATAGATAAATTAAATTATTTGATGTCTAAAAATTAAAAATAAACTACAATTATGTAAGAAATCTTTTTATCTTTCTAATGAATATTTACAATCGAGTTTATCTTTTGTATAACCCTATATTAAAAATGTTTTAGTAAATAAACTTTGATTTTAACTCTTTTAACCCTTCTTTAAATAAATTAATAATAAATTTCCTAATCTAATCCAAGTGGGCCTAAATGGTCATATTTTATTCCTAAGTTTGATTTTGGTCGAATTAAACTTGTCAAATAGAATTATTACATGTGTTAGGGTAATAAAAATATCATTTCTACCCTTAATTACCCTATTTATATTTAACCGTGGTAAATAAAAGTAAAAAGTTACTATTCACCAAAAATTATTTTCATCTCATTGAACCACATTTTACTTACTGACATCAACCATGTCTCTCAGATTTTTGAAATTCCACTCACAGAAGCGGTAAAATTATGTTTTATGAAAAATTCAGTTTTTTTAACTACCACTTAGTGGTTTCACTATTCATAAAAAATTGAAAGTTTTCAGAAAAATACCAAAAATTAGGCCTAAGCTATATTTGTTATTATGAACTCAAAAATGATTTCTATTTTACCAAATTCAAAACATATCAGTTTCATTAATTAATTTAAAAATTATTTCCCATCGTCAAAACAAAAGGCGTGTTTTTAAGAGATAATAACTATCAAAAGATTGACACTTGTTTATAACTGGTTTAATTGTGAAATTAAATCCAATGAACAACATTGTATTAAATTGTAAAAATATATTCTAAATATACTTTAAAACCACTAAAATTAATAATTTATCACTATTAATTATTTCGATTGAAAAAGTGGTTTTTAATTAAAATTTAGTAATTTCCACTATTCATCAAAATATGAAAGTTATCCGAAAATTACCAAAATTTCACCCTAAGCTAATTTCGATATTCCGAATCCAAAAATGAAGTCAATTTTGAAAAATAAAATGTACAAAATTTCAAAAAGTGGTTATTACTATTCATAACGGCTAGGTTTAATAATATTTTATTAGCATATCGTTGTTTAGTGAAACTCGTTATTACGTACTACACAGGCTATCAAGGAAGGTCGTGATTGCGTGTAATGAAATGAAAGTCAAGGATGCGTGTTGTGCAAGCTCCTTTTGGTGTAGCGTACAACACAAGACATTAATGAAATTAAAAAGAATATTTTTCATAAAATATCGGGGTGTTACACTAATCCCTTATTTTGATCATCCTTCATGTGAATTACTTTGTGGATAATTTATATATTTTTTAGAAATCCCCAAGTTTTAAATAGGGTATTACCCATAGATATTCATTTATATTGTGTTGGGTGGGATCACTGGAACTTATTCTAGTTGGTTGTAACGTAGTGTCCTGGAAGATGAATTTAAGGGCTATATTCATTACAACACAACTTCACCATGGAAAAACAGTTACAGAATGGTCCCTCTATTCATTGGAGCCCTCCGATGTTATGGACTTATCTATGTTGTATCACCCTTACATCAAAAATAGGATACATGGTTTTGGAACTAAGATGTTATTTTGATTATAAGGGTTGTGGTGTGGTCTCCATCATTACACGGTAATCCCTCGTATATCATCCCATAATATTCTAGGATTGGGGAATCTAGAACTATAGTGTGGAAGGCTATATTTCTATATGAGTGGCTATGCCATGGCTATCTATTTTACTACATGGATTTGAAATCAAAGACACCCCAAGAGACATCATATTCTCATATTATATCTAAAATATTAGGTTCCAAATAGATTTATTTTAAGTCCTTTGACTCTCTTATTTATTGGATTCAACCTTGGGCTTCAAGAGGTAAATCCTTGGTGTTTTGATTATGTTTTTGAGGTATTTGTCTCTATAAAGATGTTTCAATTCATGAAAAACATGTTTTCATGTTTAATTACTTCAATTCTATTATTAAATAGTTGTGTTTCATATAAAGGTGTATTTTATTCATGAAATGGATGTGTTAATGGGGATTTTATTTAAAAGATAATTTCAAAACAGTATTTGTGGATGAAAATACATATGGGTTGGATATTATTACCAATGATTTTAAAGAATTGAAAAGAGATTCTTCACTATGAAAATGATATATAAAATTTGATCAAATTTATCCAATCGTTTTTCAAAATAATGGCATATTGGTCACCTTGGTTGCATCGGGAAATAGAAGTGTCACTTTAATGTTTGTAATGTCATGAGAGGTATTGTGATATAGATAGACAGTTATGTGACTCAATATCAATTAGATCCCTCTTATACATAGTTTTTCTTTATTCTTTATTTCTAATTCATTTTCTTGTATGCTAGATCCTAATATTTTCCTTTTCCTTTTATTCTTTCTTTCTCACATGATATTATATACAATGCTTGGATTTCTCACATGGTGGATGGTTTTTCTTATGCTTTCATTATTTCTTATATAAACTTGTCATATTCATTATTGTGAGAATATAATAGTATTTTATGAAAAACCATAGGATATTCGGCTTTAAAAAATTATTGTCTTCTATAAATAATTTCAAATCTGTTTTTATATAGAAATCATTTTTTTCATAATATTAAACATTTTATAGACTATTTTTTGAAATCAGGTAGGATTTTTTACACACACCCTTCTTTTGTATATGGGATTTTTTAAATGTTATTTTTTAAGAATTTGGTAAAGGAAATGACGTTTTGAAGTTAATTATTTTCTCATAATTTTTGATGCCTTTGACTTGGTTCATTTTTATGGAAAGAAATGGTCACATGGAGCACTGGTATTTGGATTATATTGTTTCAAATTTAGTTTCATCCATTTTAACTTGAGTTCATATGTCTCATGGATATGATCTATTTCTTTCTCTATTTATATTAGTGCTATTCATTATTCTTTCAAAACATGATACACGCTAGGTTGTTTGGATGATGATCACCATGTGGAGAACCATCATGGGTGACATATATAGTTATCCTAGCGTGATTCATTAAATTTTATTCTCTTTAAAAGTTTTTGACATGTTTTTTTAAATTTTACACCAAAAACTAATGTTTCCACAATCATGACTATTATTTTATTTGAATATTAATTTATAAGATTCCAATTATAGTTGTAAAGAAAAAGGATTATATATTTTTTGAGAATTATTAGTTTTTAAAAGTGATTTTCAAATTGGATAGGGTATTTTCATTGGGAATGTTTTAAATGATCTTTTAATTGTATTTCTATTCATCATCAAAAACAACCCTTAATGATACTAATGGTCCACTAAGGATATGTTATATTGACACAATACTTATTCTTTTTCAATATGGATTATAATTTTCTAAATATATTTTCTTGGAAACTATTTCTTTTCCATGGGTACATCAACCGTTGAGTGGAAAATGGTTATTATAAAGTTGTAAAATTAAATCTTTCCTGTGTAATGATTATTTTGGGGTTCATGGAAACTGTTTATGATTGGATGAGACCTATATAGCTCTCCAATTAATTGGGTTTTGATTATTTTCTCCATATAATTTTGTTATAAGTTGATCGTGATGGTTATTCCCATTTTAAAACAATTTTCCATTATACTATCACGCTTTTTTGATTTTATTTTGTGTTTTAATGGTTCCTTTGATAAACATTTTCAACATATGTCTCATCATTATTGACCCATATGATTTTGGTCTGAGGAATATTATTATTCCATGTCACATGATTTATGATTTTCAAATTTACATGTATGAATTCACTTATGGTAGGCTCATACAATTTTATCATGTCAACATACATATATGCTCATATAATGCTCAATGAAGAGGAAATGCTTAGATAAATTTGTATATTAGGATGTTTTCATTTTTGGATAATAGAAAAATCATGGATACCATAATGGGTTTACAAGTTTATGGTTGATCATAACCTCAAAGGCATATAAACCCCCTTTTAGGTTATTTATAATAGTATCTTGAGGTGATAAATGATATTTTGTTTGACATTTTATTTTGGTTAGGTATTATATCAGTTAGTTTTAATATGAAGTATTATTTTAGATGAATTCTATTACATTTTTGGGGATATAAGCTAAATGCATGAGATAACATGTGAAGTTAAAACATAAATTAATGTTATGGGTATTGGTGTTATTTGGGATATAGTGTAATTTATTTAAGGAATGGTCTATGTTTAAATTTGGGTGTTGTTGTTGAAAACAATAGATTTATGTAATATGTTTTAGTATTAATGTTTATTCATTTTGTTTATTTTATTACCTTGTGATAACCATTTAAATTATGGTATTTATAAAGATATAGGAGTCATATCTTGTTATCATTTTTCATGATATGTGAACTGTTAAATGTTGGTTTTAGTTCCTCATGCATGAAAAAATTATATTGAGTACTCATAATTTGGAAAAAAGTTATGATTTTGGTTGAAATTTATTAAAGGAATATATTATTCTTATAATGTAAGTATATTTCCATTTGATAAAAAGTCTAGATGGTAATATAATTCCTCAACACTAAGAAAATGATCTTAAAAAAATATTTATCATATTACCATCATTTTAGATGAATCAATGATATTTTTCACACCTTGTTGATTTATAGGTGTGTTGTCATTAAACTTATGATGATAATTTATCTTATTCTTATCATAGTTTTTTGTTACTCGCCATCATTATTTGGGAATTTCATTTTCCCTAGATGTCCATATTTTCTATTCCCACTATTTTGTTTCTATTTATAAACCTAGTATGTTTTATTCAAGATTAACTTCATAATTATTTTTACCCCTCTTCAAGATAATGTTTTATAAAACATATTTATGATTTGACATTTCAAGGAAGGTATTTTAAAATTTTCAACCCTTCATTACAATGATCAATTTGAAATTTAGAGGATTCAATTATTAAATGAGGGAGAATGTAATATCCTAATATTTAAAAAAACAATGTTCGATAGTATATAAATAACAAAATGATAAGGTTAAAATTAGATAAAAAATGTGTTAAATGAAAATATAATGATTAAAATGATATCAAAACCATCATAAATTTTTTCAGATGATTTTATTATACCATAACCTCCTAAAATTAATATTAATTTCATTTTGGAAATATTTTACATGATCTATAAACATATTAAATTTTAATATTTCATAAATTTCTGAAAATACCCCTCCCCTCCATATTAAAAGGAAACACCTTATCCCTTTTGTTTCACCACATTGAGCAATATAGCTGGATGAGAATATACCCAACGATCATCTCAAGTTTAATATACATGAATTATATTCTAATAGCACATAATAAGGTATCTAATGGTTATTTACATAACAATAGGTAATCGTCCAACCATACCGCTTTTAATTTATTTCTTTTTCTACCTCACTCAAATATTCATGAATCATGATGAAATAATGACTTAAATATATTACATGTACTTAGATGTTGATATGTTAATATTATCAACCATATATATGTATACTTCCATCAAATGGTAAATGAAACCATGGATAGTGTGTAAAATAAAATACCACCTCATCAACTATTGTAATTGTTTTTCCGTCACTACCTCACATAGATCATTATAATGAATTATTTAATGTATATATATATATATATGGTATTAATGAAATATTTATAATTATAAAATGATAATATATCATCTATTTTCTTACCATTCAATCCAATGAAATTTGATAACGTCATTCGTGTGTCAGTGTGGATTACCACCTCCACAAAGTGATGTGATTTTTTTTTCATCACCGCACAACATGGATGATATTTATAAATTATATAAATAGATAATATATAATTTATGATATAATAATATTTCTTTAAACACAAAATATTACATTCATTATTTCTTTCAAGGTTGGAGAAAAATGGAAAAGCTATTCATGCGTATGTTTGTATTATCGTCTTCATATTGCAAAATAATTCATTTTTATAAACATAATTAATAGTTTATTTTTGTATTATTATTGATTAATAATAATATTATTTATTTCATGATTATTATTTTTTATAAGATTAAATAATTAACCCAATGACCATAATCAATAAACTGAAGCTATATTAAAATTATGAATTAAACTCTTCAAAACAACAGATGAGGTATTAAATAATTATATAATTAAATATGTCATTAAAAAATAAATTGTTTAAGTATAAGTAAATAAACCTATATATTTTACTTAGGAAATAAAATAATTTATATATGTTTATTATACAAGATTTAAAGGTCAAACATTTCTAGTCCGGGCTCAAGGTAATAGATTTCATCTAAATTTACATACATTGAGAAGTATTATATTTCTATAAATCAAAATTATTTTATATGTTGTATACAATTACATGTTACATATTTTATCATGAATATTAAATAATTCATTTTTTTTAATTCTGAATTAAAATTATATAATCTAATGGGAATTGATTTCAATGTTACAAAGTGGTAAGTGGTTTCGTAACACAATTTCCATTCATTGGGCAATACTTCTACTTCATTTACTATGATATGTAATTGATATGTGTAAATTTATATATAAACTATTTTATATTATATTTATACATGTTTTATATGTATTTACACATATTCACATAATAATTGCATGAATTAATTTTGACTTCAACAACTATGATCTTTGAAAGGGTATTATTTATCATTATCAAATTCTCTTGAGAAATGCTCCATGATGTGCACCATGATTTCAATTAATGGTGTAATTATTACATCAAGAATGAATTTTGATATATAATTTCATAATATTCATTGTATTTATTTATCTATATCATATTATTCATTTCAATTAATGTTTAATTTCAAAAGTTATTAATATGGTAAATGATTTATTTTACAATCTCATTTCATTCTGATATTATTAATGTTCAGGATAATTTGGGTGGGATATCATATGATATTATTTTCTTAAATCATATATATATTATTTTATTTTGGATTTTAATTTTTTACCTTTTTAGTTTCTATTTCCTTAATTATTAATTACTGAAACATCATGAAATTTGTTTATAAGTTATAATCATCCTGTATATTATTTCAGATCTAGAATAATTCTATTCCATATCCCAATTTTTTAAAATGTAATCTATATTAATATTTTCTAAACAAGAAAAAGTTACAAAAGTAATTTTATATTATTATTAACATTCTATTAATGTTTTTCAAAATGGATTATTTTATTGTTTTCTCTATTGCTCACTTTTGACAATATTCACATAATTTTTTAAAATATTGTTTATTTTTTTCAAATATACAGAATGAAATTTTATTAAACCATCATGGCCATTAGTATATTTGAATATTCCTTTATACATTTAAAATATTTATTTTTAATGAAATATTTTTTCACAATATTTTTTGATTTTTTCTTTTTTAAATGTGATTTTCATTGTGGAAATGGTATTTTCCCCAAGAATTTTTTTAGTGTTCTTTTAATGGTATACCTATTAATCAATAATTATAATCCCTAATGTTACTTATTATAAAATAGGGATATATTTTAATGATACCACCATTATTTTTTATTTTTATGGTTTATGAATATTTAACATATTTTCATGGAAACTATTTCATTTCCCCATGAAATCATGAAATGATTAGACAATTGTTATATTTTTGTTAAAAAATTACACATTTCATGTGATATGATTATGTTATGTTTCTTGGATTTTTTTTGATACGATAAGCTCGATACATATCTCTAATGATTTGGTTAAATATTAGGTTCTCTAGATAATTATGTTAGAAGTCGGTTGTAATGGTTATTCTAATTTGCAAGCGTTCTAGCAAGGATTATTATAAGTGTTCTATGAAGATAATTTTCTAAAATTACATCATGTTTTATTTAAAATTAATATGAGTTTTTTTATAAATATTGACAACTCGTGGCACATGGTTAATAATTTTTATGAATCTTACTGTATATCAATGCTTTATGTCATGTATTAGGGTTTATGATCTATTTTTTTATATTTATGAGTTACCTTATGTTATACTCAAATAATTTTATTATTTTGTCATACCATTTTTATCATCTTATTCTTAGAGATGAAATTCATTTTTTACTGCTTAAATTTTTCCTTACGGAGCATTTGAGTTCAACCTTATTATTTTTCCCATTTTCATAGTTCAGGAGGGTTGATGTTAAATGAATTATGTCTATAATTCTATCATGTGTAAAGAATATTATGCGTGCTTTTGAAGACTTATTGCGAAATAACAAAAGTTGTGAATAGTATGAAAAATGGGAACTTGAAGACATGTGTACTATTATGTAGGAGTATGTCCAAATTATTTAAAACTCTAAACATAAAAGATCCTTAGGTATATAAGTGATACACTATTCCCATTTAATGTTTTATCCATTGGATGGTTGAAATTGGTTCACATTTCATTATATCTAATAAATTAATGAAAATATTATTTATGAAGAATCATTTTTCTGAATTTGAGTTTTGGGATATTATAATAGTCGGTTCAACCTCTGAAAATATCAACATTAACTCATCCTTAAATAAAGAAAATGACAGAAGCCACTTTTGACCCATATGAGGGTCTCTCTCACTAATGGACATGGAAAAATCTCTGTTAGAATCATAGAATGTAATATTTCCCTTAAATAATTCCATTATATCCATCACCGAATACTACTAGTCTATGTTGAGGATGATATTTTTTGGGTTTATCCTCAAACATATTAAGTCTCACTCAGATTGGTTCTTTTCCACATTTAGCTCATAGTTTCTACACATTACAAATAGATAATATCAAACTCCTAATTTTATAGTCAACACCTTGGTCTCTATAACCCTCTCTACCCATGTCCCAATGCATGTACTAGGGAACTTGATATAAATGAGTTTATATATCATAAATCAAACCTATCATGCACAAAGGTATAAAAGATGTACATTATACCTTAAATAATGCACGTATCACTGGGTATAGGAATATCTGATGCATGATCCTATGTATGATATTTTTCATAAGAACAATAATTGTTATGACCTCCACCTTGACGGACATGTTTTCTCTTAACATATGAGAAGTGTTTAGGGGATTTCATCTTCCTACAAAATCTCCCCTCCACTGATCCAAATCTAGAAATCGATATTAGTGTTTCCTCATCTAAAAATTCCAAAACGGTAGAACCTAATGAAAAATACATTATTCATTCTACCTACTCAAAAAGGCTAGGAACTTTTACCACACATAACCACATTCTCCACAAGAAAAACATGTATCTAGTCTATTAGTAGAGGATTTAGACATTCCACCTATAGAGAAAAGAGATAAAGAGGGTTGGGACCTACCCCTATCCATCTGAAAACTCTTATTTCTAGGATAATCGGAAATTGTGGCCATACAAATACTACTTGAAGAATCCAGATGAATCCATAATCTTGATGGTTTGGTCATAGCATGTTCTCTCTCAACAACATTAGCTCTTTTTAGAACCTCAAGATATATTAGAAGAATAAATAAAGCGATCTAGTGTTATGTATTTATAAGAAAATCATCTTCTAAATTAATCTCCCTAGACTTCTCATCTAGAAATAGTATAAATAGTATTATTTAAGGTCCTTCAATGGGATCCTAAAAAGTGGTACATTGGAGCTCACAGGTCATAGGTTGAGAATCTCCTAAAAATTAGTCATCTTTGTGGTTGAAGAAATAATGGATCCTTATAACTAGTCTGGAATTTTATCCGATTTGAGAATTCAATAATTATAACCCCAGTGGAACAAGAACTGCCACTAACTAGATTCCCCAGGCATCACCATTATTTCCCCAAAAACTATGTTATACCTCTATGAATGGATCAAGCTAAAATATATCTCCACCCGTTAAAACCAGTCTCATTTCATTGAAACTAAAACATATCCCTCATACCTCTTTTTATTATAGCGCTAAAACTCTTAGAGTGAAATCTTATAAGTGACATTATTTTTAACCTCTACTATGAATAAATCTTGTATCACTTATTGTGGAACCTCATCGGAATGAACTAGGTATATTATCCTTGAGACATACCAAAAAATATAAATTTGTTTCGTAATCTTAAACCTTGAATATAGAATATTTAATATAAATAATTTAATTATGGTACACTATAAACCCATGTTATATGAATTAAAATGAATATATAAATAAGAATTATGCATGGTCCTTTCCACGGGTTCTATCTAGAAACCAGTATCACTTCTCTCAGTGAACTCAGTGAACATAAAGTTTCACTCTTTGGATCAAATGGGGCCATAAATAACTATAAATTAGCTTTACTCCCTTGTCGGCAAAGAATAGAAAACTTATACAAAACATTTCCCCAATGAAATATAGAGTCCTCAATTGTTCCTATCTCCAAACACCATCACATCCCTCAACCTAAAACACTGATACTACTCTTTCATGAACCCTCTCCATAAATGTGCCTTTCTGAGGATGACAATGAGATAATGGAGATAATGGCACATGAAGCCCACCTCCAATATGCCATCAGTTAGAAAAAGTAATTGAGGGTATATTATACACAAAATTTGGAGGAATTACCCTCTATTAAAAACTTAAGGAAAGTGAAAAAAGTTAAAACCGCTATATTACTGCAACTTATGATACACAATGATAAACAATTCATGTATTAAATGTAATACTGAATAAAATACATGAAAAATAAACTATAAGTACATAAATTAAATACTAGCAGATGACCTAAAAGCTTAAATAACTCCTAAATAACACAAGGATAGAGTAATGCCCATACTGATCACCCACCAGTTCCCATGGTAAAAAAAATAGATCATATATACATAGGTTGAGAATAACATATATACGTTATAGGGACATTCGCAGAGCCTATATTTAAATTTATAATGAGAGAATTCTAAATACCAATGAACAACAAATGAAACTACTCATAAACTAATCAGGTGTTCTATATAACTATACTCACCATGGATCTATCCATGAATTTCATACAATAATAATATAATATCCAACGTATATAAAAGACAGTACCATGTTACCACTTCCCCATTCGTTTTCCACTCTACCCCAACATCACACGTCTAGGTCCATCTATTAGAAAAAGTAAACCTGCCCAATGAAAAATGGGAAACTATATCCTATTATTCAAATAATACATTATTATTACTCATCATTAGCACATATTATACACCCCATTCATTACAATACCCAAATTTTTATATAGTAGACATGTAGTTTTTCGGAGCCATAAAAACTCATATATCATGTGTTACACCTCAATCCATCACAACCCATAGACAACATACCAATAATCATACTCAAGATACAATATCAGGATATACATGTGTTTGAAATAACTAAAATCCATTAAAACCATATATAAAAAATATATGGGAAATATAACCACCATGCATACCAACAAATAAAACTACGAGGATAAGAGAGTAGGGTGAGGGGGAGTAGTCATCAATCTATTTCATTCCAACTAGGATTTTAGGGAAGAAACCCACCAAGAGTCCACTAGATGTTATTCAACCTACTGACTTGGCTGAGGATGATTATGAGATCACATAACATATAAATATTCATATAGATCACAACCAAACTATGAGAAACTATCTAGACATTACCTCAGTTACACCTATAATCTCTTCGACATATGAACACCATTTCAAAGGACTAGATATACTATAATAAAAAATGTATTACATGAATTTCATTTAATTATTACCTCAAAAAATTAAATAGTTATAATAATTAATCCATTACATATTAATTAATGTAATAACATTTCAACATTACATAAATTATCAACAAAATTTCAGTCCATATTGGAATAATCTATCTGATTCCATGGTTTATCAAGAGTTTTCATAATAAATCACTCAATGAAACTCTCAAACCAATGCATTAAAAAAAATTCATCAACATTCCATATTTAGAGGTACTATAGGGCTAATCATATGTTACTATAAAAGATGCATAAATCAAGGATAAAAAGTTACATCAAGAAGCAGGGAAATGAATTTATAAATAAAAAACCTATCCATGAATCATTTTAATAGATTTATAAAAAAACAATAATAAAAAAATTTAGAATAAATGTGCGAAATCCTAGATTGAAACTGTTACATGATACTCAATTACATCCCCAATACCACTGTGTATATCTTTATAGATCCCTCCATTGTAGGATTCAATTGTCACCTGAAACATGGGACAACATTAAAATATATCTCCAACACATTATCGATCCTAGTATCACATCATGTTGCAAAGCAAGGCTCAAATATAGTAAATATAATAAGGTGGACAGGAAAAATTATGTCCACATAGGAAATACCCCATAATAAACATGGAATCTGTCCTTCACAAGACAATGAGCTCACTAATCCCCAATATATAGTCTTTATTAAACAACTTGTTCATTACCATCTGGAATTAGCTTATTCATTTATAATAGGTTAGAACAATAATAAACTTCAGGCATCACCTCATTATATATATGAATTATTTAAATATGGTTTAATGTATAACATAATGTTACATTAAACTACAAGGATGAATGATTTCATTAAAAAATACATCAATGTTAATTTATCTATCAATCAAGATATACTTATGGTCATTATCAATTTCCAAAAATAAAAACATTCTAAGAAATATAATAAGAATATACATAACATTATCTTGAAAAATAATAGATAAACCATTAATATAATATAAAATACATGCGATAAACCCAAAACCAAGGTTTATTCAATAATCCAGTTTAATAGTTATTAAGTTTAACTCCACCAAAACCCAAACAGATAACGAATGATATACATTTTATTTCATGTAAAAAACGAAATGAAATGAAGCCCATACCATTCTAGGAATCTCCCAAACACAACACAATGAAAACAGGGTAAAGATAAGATTATGATATTTTCACCTCAAGTACAAATCATTACAATAAAAAAAGAGTGAAAACCCAAATTTTGAAAATGACTATAATATGAATATTGTAGCTCCCATGGATGACAAGGACTTTTCAATGTCTGAAAAAATGAATCTTAATTTTCTATACTTGATGAAAAAAAAGTTCCAAATAGAGGAAATATATTTATTTTATAATTTTGGAGATGAGCCTATCATGATTTCCAGTAGGCCAGACATTAACTGAACATTAATGGGGATCACTTTAAATTCATTTGGAAATATAGATATTTAAAGAATTATTATTTTAAGAAAAAAGGATATATATATATATATTCATAGAAACAACTCTTAATTTACCTTATTTATGTCTTTAAAACCATATTTATAGTTAAAATTAATATTCACTACATTCTGGAAAAAACATGAAATTTTGAAAAAGAAAACAGTGAGGCCCACCCACTAATGTGATTCCAACCAACTTTCGTAAGTCCTACTTGCTACCTGGATTCCTACCTGTTGTCATGAGACTAACCTATTACCATGAGACCTTCCTACTATTGTGAGACCAACCTAACACAATGAGACTAACCTATTACTATGATCTAACCTACTACCATGAGACAAAATTATAGCACGATAGAAACATAATACCAAGAGATGAAGAATACACATGAGTATTATTGAAAAAAAGATCCCATTAACTACCTTTACACCTCCAAACCTTGGGAAAACATAAAGGATAAGTTTCTAGAATCAAGGAATTCCAAAAACTCCAAATTCATGTCATAATATTTACTTTTATTGTATCTCAGTTTTAATGAGAGGGTATGAAACTAGCTTATAGATTGATCAGAAAAAATCATAAAAATTAATTTTGATGGTTGAGTTAAATAACTTAACTAGGATACACTAGTGGCTAGCCAGAGTAGGGCCACCATTAAGATGATGACATATCCAGTGGCACAATGTCACTGTAAAACGCATTGACTACACAATGGAGGAGCACTAGCTATCCAGTGGATACAGTAGGGGATCATCAGGTTTCTTAAACACACATCCATCCAATAAGAGTAGGATGCCCCACTAGCAAACTTGTTTAGTGTAGAAACCAAAAATTGGAATCATAATGAAAATTCGAACATCATATTTAAGAAAGTATCAGATGACCAATTTCAATTTATAACTGCTCTATTCACTCCATAACTACTAAAATTATTCCATGGGATATCCAGAGCTTAAAAATAAACCCTAGGAGTCATGGAAAAAAATATTATTTTTTGATTGATAACCAGATAGAATTATTCCAACATTTCACCTTCTAGAGATATATTCATTGTTTCTCCCTTTCTCTACTAATATTTTCTCCCTCCTTAACTCATCATCTATATTAATTATTATTTTCAATCGAGTGTGTTCTTCAATGAGTTTTTGTTAATAAAACCACTTCTTCTTCTTATTCATTTGTATTCTCACTACCACTAATGTGATGGATTTAGGTTTAATAAAAAATCCATTGAAATTCATGTATCTTCTCTTTGGGTTTTCATTTCTTTCTAAGACCATTTGTAATAATATTTCTTCTCTTTGTATTTGTATTTATTAGATACACCATTATAAATAAAGTTTATTCAATCTCTATTATGTTGGGTACTTATAAAATAAAGGGTTTTAATCTAAAAACTATCAATTAATTTAAGATAGGAGACATAAGGACTCATCTTAAGTTTTAACAAAACTCCATTATCAAATTGTGTTACCATTTAAATTTAATTTCCTCTAATCTTAATCATTTGAATCATAAATAATATACTTACTCTTTAATTTTAATTTATCACTTCATTTCATAATTATTGCACATTATTTATTTTTTATTTTTTTAAAATGTAATTCACCACCACTTTCAATTCTGCTTACAAAAAAACATTAATATCTTTCCTTCACATATTCTAATTCATATTTGTAAATTGGAAAAAAAATTGTTTTTTTAATTGACCCTGAAAGCAATTCTTCTCCATGAAAATGGAATATTATTAATTTAAATTTTCTTTCAAATATTCACCCTTTATAAAAATTTTGGACGCAAAATTTAACAAATTTTTAATGTTTTTACGATATCAGAAAATGTTTTTAACTTCTTTTACATTTCCATCATAATTTCTTATAATATATCATATAAAAATACTAACAACATAATGTTAGGTGGACTTGTTTTGAGATATAGAAAACTTATGATCCTACTTATATTAAGTATATGATCAATCGATTTAATGATTTCATCAATATCCAATTTGATTTAAGTACTTACATGAGTGATTATATTTTAGATAATATTAAAATCCAAATTTTTTTAGAAACTCTTAAATATGTTTATGCAGAGTTAAAATATTACCTTATAGTTTTTGAGAAATTTTAAGAACAATGAAAAATTTATGTTCACCAATCATGATCATTTAAAAATTATTTTTCATGTTTTCAATAAGAATATCTGAAATATATTCTTGAGTTGAAAAAATTAATTTCTTTGATAAAAATTTAAAAAACAATGATTTCATTAAATTTTTTCTTCATAAAAGGAGTTGGATTAACACATAATTTAACAATGTTATTCTTGATTAAATAACTTTTAAGTCTATCATAACATGGTGTTAGTGCTAGAATAATTCCATAAAGTTGTTTGGTAAGTTTGAATACATGTTCATGAAATTTAGAATCATAATAACCAGGTATTGTTTAATATAAGAATCATATAGAACATACCCTTTAAAAAATAAAAAAGTAATATAGATTTGAAATAAAGTAAAATTTGGATGTTTTGTAAGGCCTAGTAAGGTCTAAAAACATTCATGTTCTAGTTATTTGTTTAAAATTATTACCATGGTCTACATCTTCTTGGAAATAATCCTTAACAACATGTATTTCATTATTCCTAACAATAGTTTCATTTTCATTACACTTTTTTCTAAAAACCCTTTATACTAAAATTACTGGAAATTATTTATTTAAATTAACTATCATCCAATGTTTGTTTGTTTCCAACAGATTTAGCAATTAACACATAGACCATATCCAACTTTTATCACCTAAAGTATCATGTTCTATTTTAGGTTTAAATTTTCATAAGAATTCAAGATGGTCACATTTATTTCTTAAATAAATTTAATTTTCAAAAAGTTATATTATATCACCAATGATGTAATCAGTAGATTGATTACTTAATAATGACTAGTGTTTAGATAAAGTGGTATGTTGATGATCAACTAATAGTTGTATATATTCTATTGATGTTACTTTTAGATGTATAATATCTATTGATAATAATTTAGTGTATTTACTACAAATGTTAATGGATTAGAATTGGAAAATATAAAAGAATTATTTTTAAAACAATCATCATATGTATGAAATTTCAATGATTTTAAATAAAAAAGTCATAATTTCATTAAATTGAACATGAAAAATTTCATCAATTTCATTTTTTAATTTATTGAAAATACAATAACTCTTAATAATTATAGAATAACTAATAAAAATTCATTCATTTTTTAAGATAAAAGTTATGAATACTATATATAGCTTTGAAGATTAATACATAACATCGAAATACACTAAAAAATGTAGGTTTTGGTTTTCTTATATTTTTTATCCCATAAGAAGTTTTGTTAATAAACAGATAATGTAAAACCAGATATATCATATAGAAATAGTACTCACACAATGAACACAAAAAATTCTACCAATAGAATAATTATTTATCAAAGTTCAAGTAATTTCATGAGGAATTATATTTCTACATTCATCTAATCATTTGTTTTCAGTGTTCTAGGTACTGAAAATTTTTAGTAGTATCATTATTAATAAAGGAGGTTTCAAAATTTTTGTTCATATAATCACCAATATGGGCCATCAGGATTATAATAAAATATAGTTTTTTCTCATTTTTAAAAAATTCATGTAATTTTTTGAAAAAATAATTGCATTATATTTTCATGTGAAAAAATAAACCCAAGTAAATGTAGTGAAATCATTGACTAAGACAAACACATAATATTTTTCTCCAATATTTATGGTTTTTTGAGGGACCAAATAAATCCATATTCTCCAAATATAAATATTTTGTACTTAAGACTTCACTTTTTAGTTTAAAACTATACATATATGTATTAACAAAATAATAAAGATCTCAAAATCTATTTGATTGAAAATTTTGTTTTCATATATCCCTAACATGACTTTCAAAAAAATATAAGTTAAATTTCTAAAATTATGGTATCATGGTATTCTATAACAGAATGTAGAGAAATCTATAGTTTCATTGAATCAAGTTAATTTCAAAATTTTTATCTATTCTGTGTTATGTGTGTAATCATTTTCATGTCCATCTATAGATTGAATGAAAATAACTTTTGAACATTTAACAATAAATTTATTATTCCTGATGATTACAAGATAAACCTCAACGATATTTTTTGGATGCTAATACTATTTTGGTTAAGACCGAAATCATATAAAACATTTGATGTTAATTTTTTTTACAATAAAAGATACATCATCAATTTTTATTATCTTTCCATGTGAATTTTATCCTAAAGAGAGTCATCCCCAATTAAAATTTATTAAAATTTTCATGATTGAAAATTCCCTAATAATATTTCGAGGAAAAATACTATCCATGTACCTATTGTTACACCCCATAATTTAATAATATGTTACTGCATTAAAATAATTCAATTTCTTGCGCAACACGCAGCACCGAGTTCGAGTGAAACACAACATACCAAACATGATATTCAAATAGAATCTATGAATATTATTTACCACATTTTGAATCATATATGCTCCATATAATTTTAACATTGAAATTTTTTGTTTATTATACATAATATAAGAACAAATTCATTTTTTCAGATAGAAGAAGTATTTTTCAAAAAATGTAATTTTACCACCTTTTAATGGAAAACACTATTTAAAACCAATATTTGACAATTTTTTATATTCAATTTAACAAAATTAAATTCTTCTTTAGAAGTGGGATAGAAAAATTTAGTTTTGATAAATTTTGGTACTTTTCTGATAGCTTTCATATTTTGACGAATATTGAAAAATACCATGTTTTATCTGAAAACAAATTTGAATCAAAATAACATATATTTATAAATCATTCATTTGAATGGTTTTTAAGTATAATTATATTATATTTTTATCATTTAATAAAATTTAGGTCATTATATTTACCTTTTCATTTAAATTTTACATAAACACATGTCAATATTTTGACAGTTTTTACTTTCTAAAACCAGTTTATGGTTTTGATATTGGGAATTAATTATAAATTAATTAATTAAACTTCTATGTATTGAATTTGTTAAAATAGAATTAATTTTGTAATTTGGAAAATCAAAATTAGATTAGGGTATATTTTTGGTACATGTTTTAAAACATTCTATTATTGAAGAATAGTGAAGAACACTGCATGATTGTTTGAAACTGACTTTTTATTTAATTAATTATTTATTTTATTTAAATTTATTTTATGTCATAATATATATATAATACCTATATAAGTTCAATGTAATTCAATGGAGTCATTTTATAAAAAAATTATATGTATATGTTTTTATTGAACGTTTTACCATCATTTACCCACCTTCTAGAGTATTTGAAAATTTGCATAAAAAATAATTTTACCACTTCTCTGAGTGGAATTTCAAATATCCGAGAGACACGATTGACATCAATAATTAAAATGTGGTTCAAGAAGATGAAAATAATTTTTTGTGAATAGTAGCTTTTGACCTTTATTTACCACGGTAAAAAGTAACTAAAGTAGTTAAAGGTAACAATAACAATAAAATTACCCCAAAATGTGTCCTAATTCTATTAGATAAATGTATTTCAACCATAATGAACCTCAGAAAAAAATATGATCCTTGAGGACCACTTGAATCATATTTGGACATTTGTTATTATTTTATTTAAATAAGAGTTAAAAGTTTTAAATTCAAAGTTTAATAACTAAACCATTATTAAATAGGGTTATACATAAGATGAATTCACCTATATAAGTTCATTAGAATGATTAAAAATATTTCCTATGTCATTGTATTTTATTTATAATATTTAGACATTAAATAATTAAATTTATTTTTGACACAATGCATCAATTACCTTATTAATGAACATATAAAAAAATGGTATTATAAATTTTATAATAAATGTAATTTAAATGTTTTTATGACATCCATGAATTTTTTAGTCGAACATGACATGTTAGGGTTGATTAAATGTAGATTTTTTGAATTAATTATGTTGTTATGACTTTTACAAAAACCAAATACTAAATAGTGTCAAAATTGACATAAATTAGTTTTTAAAACATATATTATATTATTAAATAATTTAATATTACTAAAAATATAAGGATTGGCCAAAGGGATTAAATAATATTATATATGTTATTAATGAACCACTTTATCTTCTCTTGGATGTTTATAGTATGTTTATTAACCATATAGTGTAAGAATACAAGAAGACACAGTAATTGTCAAACTATTTAACTTATAGTTAAATCTAAAAGATAAGGTTAATATGGTGATTCAATACTGTCTAAAACCTATTGGTTTAGATGTTTTAGAACCATCCCCACATTATACTAGAAATAAATCATTTTGGATCCATTAGAATCAAAAAATTATTTCATTATAAAATTAAATTTCATGTTTTTCTTAAAGTGACCCTCACCCCTCTTCTAAAAGGGCACTTCCCATACTCTCAAAATTAGAAATCCAAATCCATTTAGATCAGAAAAAACCTAACAAAATATTCTCCCAACATCCCTCACATCATCATAGTGGCCTTTAATTGAGCATAACTCAAACCTACAGTGACCTTTTGATAAACTCAAAAGGAAACACCTGATGAAGAGGTAATAATTTCACCACCCTCTTTCAAGTACATTTACTCCTCCAGTTCCTCTTTATTTGATGTTTACAAACAAAAATAATAACTCCTATGACTTTTACGTGTTGTGATATTATTATAAATATGTTACAACCATATTTTTTATTCTATCCATCCTATAAATGACAATGTCATCATACATGTGTATGTACAGCTGATCGTCTACACGTCGTGGTGTAGTTTGTTATTCAAACACTTCATTATTTGGATTAGTATAATAATGAGTATAACTGATGTAAATAACTAAAATAACATGTTAATGATTCTGTATATATGATATACCATCCAATTACATATGATTTGACCATCAATATAATGATATTTTCACTCAGGCGTACATATGGATTACCCTCTCCACGACGTGATAATATTCATTCTGATGTTCGCCATTAATCGATGATTATAAATATACATATTAATAAGTATGTAGTATATGTCATAATAAGTCTACTGAAAACACACACACACACACACACAGAGATATATATATTTATATATATATATATGTTCATTTAAATATATCTTCTCCGCTTAGATTCATTCAATACGATATGAAAACGGAAGCAACGTTTATGCGTACGTACATCCTACAATCTCCATAAATGGTGTTTTCCATTTAATTTATCTATCTATTTTACATATCTTTTTTCTAAATATATATGATATATTAATAATTTATAATATTATTTATGTTTTTAAATCATGATCTAAATGATACGATCAAGAATAACAAGTTAAAAACGTACGATAAAGAAAGTAATTATTACGCGAAATGTTAATTTAACATGGAAATTATTATTAAATGGGTAGTATAATTTCATAAATGAATCATGTATGATATCATAAATGTTAATATGGTTCTGGTAAAATGTAATAAAATACTATGGTAAACATACAGAATGTTAAACATACCCACAACTAAAGGAAAGTACAAGGTAATGGTCATTTTCTCAATATTGTTATTATCCGAGATTGTTTATGTGTAAGTACTTACTAGGACATATTTATCATCGATACCCACATTTCATAAAAATGTTTTCTAAATGAATCTTTTAAGGTTTTATGGGAGGTTCTATTTAACAATATCATCATTTTAAATGTTTTAAAGATTTATCTTTCTAATTCCTTTTAAAAAGTGTATATGTTTTCAAAATGATTTTAAGGATTTATTTATATGGACATGAATGTTTTGAAAAGATAATTCTTTTAAAAAGTTTCAAATAATTATGGTACACTTTGATTCAATTATGTCTTTTAAATTAATTCCTTTATAAATGTGTGGCTTTTAAATGATTTCAAAAAAAGTGATATTACTCTCAAAACGTTTTACTGATCTTTTTCAAATATGTCCGTAACCTTTACGAGAAATTATTTTTGATTGAGGTTGATTTATTAAAATAATGTATTCCATATTGTATTGAATGAGTTATGATTTATTTGACTGTGGATGTTTTATTTTTATACCATTCATGGTTTATGTTTAATTTATTGACATTTCGCACGCTAGTTTTAATACAAATGTTTATTCTATGTTTCATCTTTTTAATATGAGGAATGCAGTGGACATAGTATGTGACGGGTAGAGGATGATATAGCTCCTTGATGCATTGGTAGGTTTCATGAGATAATGTAGTGTATTTCCACAAGGCCTTGACAAAAATATTAATTGTAGTCTAGGCACAGGGCCTTGACTACACGGTAAGGATGTCCGGCGTTACGCATTCCCTCATTATAAAATTAGTTATTACATATGATTATTCGACTTATATAATATCCATGTGAATGTTTATATGGTGATGTTTGATTTATTTTTTCCATATAATGTTCAATTTTATGTTTAAAAATGATATTGTTTTTATTACACATCTTTCACTAAAATTTTATTTCTGCCACAAAATTATTTACCCTTGTGGAGAATTTGAGCTCACCACATTCTTATGTTTTTTCCCAGGATTCCAAGAAGTGTATTATGATTAATATGTAGCGTTAAGATAAAGGGAATAATTGTTTCCTCAAATAACTATCTATGATTTATATTCTGTTTGAAATTGTTATGTAAAGTTAATGTATGTAATCTATTTTCCAGTACTACTAAGTTGACCGGTCCTTTGGGACTTGATTCCTTGTAATCATGAAAACATATTAAAATAATGCCCCTACTATGGGATTCTAGGGGTGAGACATTATAGGTGGTATCAGAGGATGTTTAGAAATAACCTTGGAAAATTGATTTAGAAAAACTTTGATTAGAGAACTTTACACTAAGATAGACTTTGAAGATTAGAATAGAAGAACATACTAGAATTTTGGTAATGTATAGATTTTGTGAATTTTCCAAGAAATAAGACCATTTATGGATACGAGAAGGTAGAGGCGGCTCTGGTACAAATGTTACTAGGACTGAAAACTATGACAAGGAGTTTCAGGCTTGACCCGAGTTATCATGGTATATGACAACGATCCTTGTTACACTCATGGTTACGACACTCCTGGGGGATATTCTTAGGATAATTCACATTTTCATTACAATCCATTATGAAGGATTTAAGGGTAAATACTTTCTCAAAGAAAACATTTTATGATTATATATTATATGAAAAATATTTTCAATTTACGTTAGGTATTTTACAAGTTTGTAATTATGCATTGTGATTTATAAAAATAACCTAGTGTAAGCCATTGTTTAAAAATGGCTCCCAGTAGATGTAATTATAACTCTAGTAATACGCATGATCCAAAGAGTAAGAAGGATCATATATTTCATGTTATTAATCCAACATTTCGATGGGAAATAGTCTCCCACAAATTATCATCAGATGAATAAATAGTATCATGTGTTAATAAAATATGTAAAGAATTCACTGAGTCATATTGCTTTGAAGGGAAACAAGAGAAGAAAAGGATGTTAGAGAGAAATATGGATAAAGGGAAGAGTGGAAAGAATGATATTCCCATATGTGATAATTGTGGAAAGAATAACTTTGGTAAATACATGAAGGGAATGATATTTTTTTATAAGTGTGGAGAAAAAAGACACGAAGTAAGTGATTGCAGGGGTAAGAAAATGGTGTCAAAGGTACAATTCTTCATCTGCATGGAGTTTGATGGGAAAAAATCCCTCAAGGTAACATTGGAACATTTTTTGTTTGATTGTTTATGTTGGAAAAGCAGGTATCCATGGTGAGTTGTCAAGTTTTAGAGATATTTTTGAAAAACCATGTTGACAAAGAATCGTGAAAAAGGAATAGATGATCTAGAGACGGTATAAAAGAACAGATACAGGTTGGCACTGTTTTCCAGTGTTTTCCAAGTTTTTGGTGTCCAAAATTTGGAGTTTGGTGTGCATCGAAAAATATGGATTTACATGAAGATCTCATCAAAATATGGAAAAGGAATGATTCTTGCAAATATAGGATTCATGGATTGGATTTCGTGAATACCAGAAGAATGTTGGCGGTGATGCTTCACGATTACGACGAGCATCGTGAATATCGGAGTTGAAGAGAATTGTAGCAGTGAAGGGTATTTCGAGTGGAGCTTCATAGTGAAGGTGAAAAGTAATTTATGTGATGATCCGTGATTACGACAAGCTCCATGACAGGAAAACTACCGTGGTGCTTCGTGATATTGAGAACATTTCGGCAGAATTTTCAAAGCATTGTGATTTGTGATGATTTGGAATTAACATCACAGGAAAGGTTCTAGGGTCGGTGGAATCGCATATAAATAGGCCTCGACCTCCTCGATATATGTCGAGTGAGTTTTTGAAGAAATAATTTTTCCCCCGGCTCGCGAAGGTGGTTCACGAACTTAGTGTGCTTCACGAAAGGAAGTAGATTTGTGGTGGCTATTCTAGCTCCACGAATGTAGTGTGCTCCACGTTGGCTTTGTGAGCATCACAAGGGATGTCACTCTGCGATGACTTGAGCTTTGTGACTGCCTGAGCATTGAAAAGGCATGAGCTTCGCGAAATGGTAGGAGCATCGTGAAGGCTTGTTTAAGCTTCACAAAATTGGGAGCTTTGTGAAAAAGGGTGCTTTGTGAAGGTAATTCCAAAGGTAGTTTCCTAGTGGTCAGTGAAAAAGTGGTATTTATATGTGGATTAATGTTGGACTACAACAAAGAATATATCAACAGTTGAGGAAGCATGTATTCATGAAAATGAAGAGACCTATAGGTCTATAAACAGTGAGTGGATCCCGTTCAAGTGCAGTGAGGCAAGGAAGAGGAAGAAGATTATCCTATATACTGGCATTAAGCTAGTGAGGGAGAAATAGGGAGTGACCCTTTAGAAAGTAGTGAGGTAACCCAAAAAATTGTAAAGGTAGTGAGACTTGGCATAGAAGTGATCTAACCTGAACATCATTGGCAGTGAGCTATATTGGATTTGGTACAGCGGCACATCACCATTGTATGCTCCTTGGATGTAGCTCAGTGAGGGTAAACCAACTAAAAATCTATGTGTCTCCCTAGATGATTCCCTTCATTTCACTAAAAGAATAACCATCAGATAAACATAAAAGGAAGTGATCAAGATAAACAGATAAGAGGAAAAAATGTGACCTTTATAATATAGAGGTTACAATCCAGTGGGGCAAGAAGAATTTTGAAATATAATATCCATACCCTGATTCCCCCCCCCCTCTTAGGGTATCTAGGACTTTATTGGTCCTAACAGAGTTGGGACACTACGTGAATCAATTTTCAAATCATCATAGTATTCCCCAAATGATTCTATTGGATAATAATCAAGTAATGATACTACCACAGATGAAGAGGAATGACTAGATTTCTTATGCTATTATTAAAGAATTACTTCTTTTGAGTGTTGTATCAATGATGTACTGGTTATATGTATTATGAAAATAAATAAGGATTGTGTTGTAGTACTATTTCACTGAAGAGTTGAGATTATATAGTTCTATGAAAAGTTACTTAATATCGAGTAAAACGTTTTGGAAATTTCATGGTTAAGGGAAAGATAAACCGTAATATGGTTCTGCTACTGAGGAAGTGATTTTGGTATAATATATGATTGATTTAGATAAATTATATTCAATATTATTGACTAATTTGAAACTAATTAATTGTTCATTTATTCCATTTTTGTTGGAGTATAAATCAATTTCAGATATAAGGAGTATATCCAGTATTCTATAAATAATAAACGAGCATGAATGTAATAAGTAAGGTTTTATGGTAATTTAGTGTGTTACCATGTTTTAAAGGAATACATGATGAAGGTATTCACATGTTATTACATGGAAAAAACAATCTTCATTGTGTTTACCTTCCTTATAAATTATGGATTGTGATTTTGGAAAAAAGTGTTTTGGATAAGTCAAAAGGTTGGAATGGATTAAGTTTGACATTGGATGCTATCATTAAAGTTAAATAATTTCTTAATATTATTTTTGTATTATTATAAAAAGGACAACCTGAATGTCGGGTGGCCACCTGTCATGTCCGACAAGGCCTTGAGACTTGAACCCGCAATTGAAGGGCGAAAATGGTGCATCACCTACCATTGACCTACGTGATTTCCTAGACTATACAATTTAGTTTTTTTAGAAAGGTCTAATAGATTATTTATAAATTATTTTTTTTGGAACCCTATACGATTAGGATAAATATAATATTTTTAACTTATATGATCTTTTAAAGTGAAGGATGAGTATGTGGTAGAAATTAGTTGAATGAAGAAACACTACATGCCAAGTATATTTTTTTCACTTATTCTATTAATAAATTAATTATTAAACATTAGGGAAGGGATATAAAAACCAAAAATGTGTTATCCTAATACCTTATGTTTTGTTCAACTGATAATATACTAAATCATCATAAATTGATGGCTTTGAGGCCCTAAATTTACACATGTTTGTGATTGATGACCTCAATCACTCCCTACAAATATTAACGTTTCTCCTCCAATTAGGTGTCTCTAATTTCCACCAATGTTCTCCTAATCAGAGAACATAATTTGGGTGAGTCTTTTTTCATTTTCCTTTCCCTCTTATTAAGACTACATTTTATTTAGCCAATTTATGATGTGGGTTTTCACCAATGGTATTTTTCTATTTTTATCGATTTATTTTCAAAGGAAAATTTCTAATTGCGAGGATGCAATTTATTGAAGGAGGGAAGAATTTAAAACCCCATTATTTCCTAGTATGTCACCTCATTAATGTAATTCAATAGCTTGGGGTACACGAAACACCATGTTTGAGTGCACCACAACTTACCAAACTAGTCATTCAAAAAGCAGCTATGAACAGTACTAACTGCATTTTGAATCTTATATACTCTATATAATTTAAACTTCCATATGATGTGTTTATTAGACAAAATATATGAACAAATTCACTTTTTCATATAAAAGAAGTAACAATTTTACCTCCTTTTAATGGAGAACCCTTTTTAAAACCTATATTTGGAAATTTTGTGTATTCAATTTAATTTAATTTAATTTTTCATTAGAGTAAGGACATAGAAATTTGTTTTGGATAAATGTTTCGTACTGTTTTGATAACTTTCACATTTGGATGAATAGTAAAAAATACTATGTTTTAATTGAAAAAAACATTCTTAATCGAAATAATTTATAGTGTTAAATTAAACATTTGAATGGTTTTGAAGTATAAATTGATTATATTTTTATAATTTTCTATAATTTAGGACATTATAAGTAATTTCACATTTAAATTGGACATAAACACATATTAATATTTTGATAGTTTTTACATTCCAAAAAATAACTTTTTGGTTTTGACATTGGAAAATAATTTTCAATTAATTAATGAAAAATCTATGTTTTGAATTTGGTAAAAGAAAATTCATTTTTTAATTCGAAATATCAAAATTATCTTACGGTGAAAATTTTGAATTTTTCTGAAAACATTCAATTTTTTATGAATAGTGAAAAACACTGCGTTATTGTTTGAAACAAAATTTTTATTTAATTAATTAATTATTTTATTTAAATTTATTTTATGTCAAAATAGATATATAATACCTATATAATTTCAATGTAGTTTATTGGATTAATCGTATAATAAAATTAGACATTTAAAGTTTTGTTAAACGTTTTACCGTCTTTTACCGAACTTCTATGAGCACTTGCAAATTTGCATAAAAATTAATTTCACCGCTTGTCTGAGTTGAATTTCAAATCTCAGAGAGACACAGTTGATATTAGTATGTAAAATTTGGTTCAATAAGATGAAAATAATTTTTTTGTTAATAGTGACTTTTAACATTTATTTACCATGGAAAAAAGTAAATAAGGAAGTTAAAGTTAAAAATAAAAATAAAATTACCCAAAACATGTACTAATTCTATGGGATAAGTGTATTTTGACCAAAATTAACCTTATAAAAAAATTTGATCCTTTAGGTCCTCTTGGATTATATTAGGATGTTTATTATTATTTTATTTAAAGAAGAGTTAAAAGTGATAAATTCAATGTTTAATAACTAAACCATTTTTAATATAAGGTTATACATAAGATAAATTCGACTATAAATATTATTTATAATGATAAAAAGTTTTCCTACATCATGGTATTTTATATATAATTTTTAGACATTAAGTACTTAAATTTAATTATGACACAATGATGTTGTAGTAATTACCTTATTAATGAAAGAATCAGATAAATGTTTTATAAATTTTGAAAGAAATATAATTTAAAAGTATTTATGACATCCAGGATTTATCTAGTTTAATATGGCATGTTAGGGTTGATTCCATGTATCTTTTTTTAAGTAATAATGTTTTGATTACTTTTACAAAAACCAAATACTAATTAGTGTAAAAGTTGACATAAATGAGTTTTTAGAACAAATATTATATTATTAAATTATACAATATTTTTTAAAAAATATGGTTCATCCAGAGGGCATAAATAATATTATATATGTCATTAATGAACCATTTTAGGTTCTCTTTAAATTTTATTCTATCTATATTAACCATATAGTGTAAGAATATAAGAATATAGAATAAATGTCAAACTATATAACTAAGACTTAAATCTTAAAGATTAGGTTAGTGTGGTGACCTAAACCTATCTAAAACCTATTGGTTTAAGGGTTTTCGACTCATCCACAACATATAATCGAAATAAATAATATTTATCCATTAGAAACCAAAAATTATTTTTTATAAAATAATATTTCAATCTTATCCTAAAGTGAACCTCACCCCTCTTATAAAAGGGAACATCTACTTCTCTCTAAATCACACCTCCAAAGCCATTTGGCTCAGCCAAACCTACCCAAATATCCTCCCAAAAACCCTCAATTAAACCTATATTCCTTCCATTTAGCATAAATCCAACCTAAGGATCTATTTTGACCAACTCAAAAGGAAACACACAAAGAAGACATAATTTTTTCACCACACTCTTTCATGTTATTTTCTTCTTCCACTATACCTTTATTTGTTGTTTCCATACCAAAATAATAACTCAAGTACCTCCTACATACTGTAATGTTATTATAAATATGGTACAACCATATTCATTATTCTATCGATCCTATAAATGAAAAAGTCACCATACGTGTGTACGTACGGCTTACCGTCTCAATGTCGTGGTATAGTTTGTTATTCAAATACATCATTATTTTGATGGGTATGATAATGATAATAAATGATGTAAATAATAAATATAAAATTTTAAATATTCTTTATTTATTATATACCATCCAATTACATATGATTTCACTATCAATATAATGATGTTGTCGCTCGTGCGTACGTACGATTTACCGTCACCATGACGCGATGAGATTCATTCCCACGTTCATCATTCATTAATGATTATAAAAACATATATATTAATATGAATGTAATATATGAAATAACAATTATACATAAAACACACAAAAATACATATATATATACATGTATTTAAATATATTTTATTCACTTATTTCTGTTCAATAAGATATGAAAACGGAAACAATGTTTATGCGTACGTATGACCTACCATCTCCATAAACAGTGTTTTCCATTTCATATATATATATATCTATTATACATATTTATATTATAAATATATATGATATATAAATCATGTTTTATATTCTGAAAGTATTTAAATCATGATCTAATTGATATGATCAATAATAACTTGTTAAAACACGTACAATAAAGAAAGTTATTATTACCCGAAATGTTAATTTAGAATTGAAATTATTATTAATTGGTTATTATAAAGTCATAAATGGATCATGTATGACATCTTAAATATTAATATGGATCAGGTATAATTTAATAACATACTATGGTCATTATATAATATGATAAACATACCCACGACTAAAGGAAATTACAAGGTAAGGGTTATTTCCTCAATCTCATTATTATCAGAGATTGATTATGTGTAAGTATTTACTGGGAAATATTTATCATTAATACCCATATTTCATAAAATAGTTTTCAAAATGAATATTTTAATTTTTAATGTGAGGTACTATTTAACTAGATCATCATTTTAAAATTTTTAAAGATTTATCTTTCCAAATCCTTTTAATTAATGTCAATGTTTTCAAAATGATTTTAAGGATTTATTTATATGGACATGAATGTTTTGAAATGATAATTCTATTCAAATGATTTAAATTGGTATGGGACACTTTTATTAAAAAATATTTTTTAAATTACTTCCTTTATAAATTTGTTACTTTTAAATGATTTCCAAAAAGGGATATTACTCTCAAAAAGTTTTTCTGATCATTTTCAACTATGTCAGTATCTTTTACATCATATTTTTTTCTATTGAGGTAGCTTATTGATAATAAAATCTTCCATATTGTATTGATTTAGTTATGATATTTTAGATTGTGTATGTTCTATTTTTATACCATTCATGGTTTATAGTTAATGTATTGTCATTTCGTATGCTATTTTTAATTAGAATGTTTATGTTTTGTTTCAAGTTTTTCATATAAGGAATGTAGGGGACATTGTAAGTGACGGGTGGAGCCTGATATAGCTCCTTTATGCATCACTAGGTCTCATGAGACAAACAAGTGTCTTGCAACATGGCCTTAACAAAAATTTTATTTGTAGTCTTGGAACAAGGCCTTGACTCTGTAGAAATGATGTCTGGTGTTAGGCATTCACTCATTATGAAATTAGTTATTACATGTGATTATTTCACTTGTAGAATACCCATGTTCATGTTTATATGGTGATGTTTGAATTATTTTTTCCATACTATGCTAAATATTATGTTTAAAAATACTTTTGTTTTTATTACATATCTTGGATTTAAATTTTATAGCTTCCGATAAATTATTTACCATTACTAAGCATCTTTGCTCACCCATTTATTATGTTTTTTTAGGATTCCAAGAAGTTTATTATGACTAATATGAAGTGTTAAGCTAAAGGGAATAATAGTGTTCTCAAAATACTATTTATTTCATAGTTTATTTTTGAAATTGTAATTTAAAGTCAATGTATGTAATCTATTTTCTAAGACTGCTAAACTGGTCGGTCCTTCTGGACTTGATTCCTTGTAATCATGAAAATGTATTAAAATAATTCCCCAGCTCCGACTTCTGGGGGTAGGGAGTTATAGTTGGTTTTAGAGGTCTATTAGCAATAACCTTGGAAACTATATTTATAAAAACTAGGATTACAATTCATTACACTTATATAGACTTTTAGGATTTGAATTGAAGAACATTATTGATTTTTGGTAATGTAGAGATTTTTTGAATGTTTCAAGAAATACATCGATGTCTGGATACGTGCTGATAGAGGAAGCTCTGGCACAGATATACCTAGTATTGAAAACTCTAACAAAGAGTTTTGGGCTTGACCCAAGGTATACTGGGACATGAAAATGTTCCTTGATGCACTCTTGGCTACGATACTCCCGGGGGATATGCTTCCGATATTTCATATTTTCATTACAATCCATTATGAAGGATTTTTGAGTAAATACATCCTGTGAGAAAACCTTTTATGATTATAGATTATATGCATATTATTTTCAATGTGAATTAGTTATTTTTTATAAGTTTGGAATTATGCATTGTGATTCATAAAACTAACCTAGTTTATTCCATTGTTTAGAAATGGCACCCAATTGATGGAATGAGAACTTCAAAAATACGCATGATCAAAAGAGTAAGAAGGATGCTATATTTCATGGAATTGATCCAAAATTTAGAAGGTTAATAGTATCCTATGAATTCTCATCATATGAAGAAATAATATCATGTGTTAATAAAATAAGTAATGAATTTTCTGAGTTATATGGAATTGAAGGGAAGCTAGAGAAGAAAAGGATGGTATAGAGAAATATGGATAAAGGGAAGAGGGGAAAGAAGGATTTACCCTATGTGATAATTGTGGGAAGAATCACCATGGTAAATACTTGAAGGGAATGAGAGTTTTATAAGTGTGGATAAAAAGGACACCAAGTACATGATTTTAAGGGTAATAAAAAGGTGTCAAATGTATAATGTTTTATCTTCAAGGAGTTGGGACACTACGCGAATCAATGTCCAAATGATCAGAGTATGCCCCAAATGATGCTATTGCATAATAATCAAGGTATGATACTACCACATATGGAGAGGAATGAATACTGTTCTTATGTTTTTATTAAATAATTTTTTCATTTGAGTGTTGTATCAATAATGTATTGGTTATATTAATTAGGAAAAATAAATATGGGTTGTACTACGGTACTATTTAATCGAGGGATTGGGATTATACGGTTCTAAGAAAATTTACTCAATAGAAAGTTAAACATAGTGGAAATTACATGGTTTAAGGAAAGATAAACATTAATATGTTTATGATAATGAGGTACTGATTTTGGAATAAGATATGATTTATTGGGATAAATTATATTCAATATTCATGACTACTTTGAAACTATTTAATTGTTTGTTTATTCGATTTTTTTTGGAGTATACAACATTTTTGTTTATAAAGAGTATATCCAGTATTATATAAGGAATATGGGAGCATGAATGTAATAAATAATGTTTTATGGTAATTCAGGGCATTACCGTGTTTTAAAATAATACATGATGATGGTATTCACATGTTATTATATGGAAAAAAGATCTTCATTGTGTTTACCTCCCTATATATTTTGGATTGTGATTTTGGATAGAAGTTTTCTAAATAAGTCAGAAGGTTGGAATGGATTAAGTTTGACATTGGATACTATCGTTAAGGTTAAATAATTTCTTAAGTTTATTTTTGGTTTGTTATAAAAAGGACAACCTGGAGGTCGGGTGACTATTTGCCACATTTGACAAAGTTGTGAGCCTTTAACCCACAACCAACGGGCGACAAGGGTGCATCACCGTCCCCTGGCCTACGTGATGTCCTGGAATACATAATTTAGTTTTTTTAAAGGTCTGATAGATGAATTATAAATTCTTTTTTTTGGAACCCTGTATGATTAGGATAAATAAAATATTTTTAAGTTATATTATCTTTTAGATAGAAAGATGAGTCTGTGGTAGAAATTTTTTGAAGGATTAAACTCTACTCATCATGTATATTTTTTCCTCTTATTATATTAATAAATTGATTACTAAACTTTAGGTAAGGAATATTATAACCAAAAATGTGTTATCCTAATACCTTATATTTTGTTTAACCGATTATATTCTAAATCATCATAAATTGATGGCTTTGAGGCCCTCAATTTTACAATTATTTTTGATTGACAACCTCAATCACTCCCTATAAATATTTATGTTTTCCCACCAATTATGTGTCTCTAATTTCCACCAATGTTCTCCAAATTGAGATCATAATTTGGTGGTGAATGTTTATTTCCCTTTCCCCCTTTCTTAGAATAAGCTTTATTAACCGAATTTCCAATGTGGGTTTTCCACAAATCAATTTTTCTATTGTTAACCTTTTATTTTTGAATAAAAATTTCATATTGTGGGGAAAAATTTTATTTAAGAAGGGGAGAATGTAACACCCTATGATTTCATAGTATTTTATTTCATTAAAGTAATTCAATAGCATGTTCTACATGCAACACAAAGTACGAGTTCACCACAACTTACCAAACTTGCACTACTGGAAATATTATCTATACCAATGGTTTTGGGTGAACCGTTGGTATATATTACTAATTTGGACCTATACCAATGGTATGGGCAAAACCTTTGCTATAGGTTACTTCTATGGACCTATACAAACTGTTTTCCCAAAACAGTTGCTATAGGTCACAAATTTGGGGCTATACCAACAGTTTTTGGGAAACTCTTGGTATAGTTCACTATTTAGGACCTATACCAATGGTTTGCCCAAAATTGATGGTATAGGTCCCAAAATCAAAGAACTAATACCATTGGTTCTCAAAAATGTTTCTATAGGTCCATACCAACGGTTTTGGGACCCGTTGCTATAGGTACATGTATTTTTTATGTAATCTTCTTTCAAATAACATTAAATAAATCAAAATTTAAAATACATATGATAATACGCTTATATATTTATGAACATATGTTCACAAAAGTATGATAGGTTAGTGGTTAGGTCGTTCAGACACAAACAAGAGGTTATATGATCAAAACCAACCGAATGATTGTTTTTTGAATTACATATACCGACGTTTTTATGTATTGTTGGTATAGATTTTCATATTACATATAACAATGGTTTTGAAAACCATTGTTATGGTTCTATACCAATGGTTTTGGGAAAACTATTTGTATTGACCTATCCCCACGGCTTACTTGGAATGGTTCTCGAAACCATTGGTATTGGCCATACCAACGGTTTGGAGGCTTATACCAATGGTTTCAAACTGCTGGTATAGTGTATTTTTCAAGTAGAGTAGCCGTTAAAAAAGCATATATGAATAGTATTAACTAAATTTTTAATCTTATATACTCTATATAATTTTAACGTCCATATTATGTGATTATTAGACACAATATAAGAACAAATTCAATTTTTCAGATAAAAGAAGTATTTTTCAAAAAATACAATTTGAACGCCTTGTATAGGAGAACCCTTTTTAGAACCAATATTTGACACTTTTATGTATTCAATTTAATAAAATTAAATTATTATTTAGAATAAGGACATAAAAATTTAGTTTGGATAAATTTTTGGAACTTTTTTGACAACTTTGATATTTTGATAAATAATGAAAAATACTAAGTTTTAATTGAAAACAACATTTTTAATCGAAATAATTTATAGTGTTAAATTTTAAATTATAATGGTTTTGAAGTATTAATAGATAATATTTTTGTCATTTAATAAAATTTAGGTCATTTTAATTAATTTCACATTTAAACTGGACGTAAACACATGTCAATCTTTTGATAGTTTTTACCTTCTAAAATCACGCTACATGGTTTTGACAATGAAAATTAATTTTAAATTAATTAATGCAACATCTATGTTTTGAATTTTTTAAAATAGAATTCCTTTTTTATTCAGAATATCAAAATTATATAATAGTGAATTTTTTATGAATGCTGAAAAAACACTGCGTTATTATTTGAAACCGACATTTTATTTTTTTAATTATTTATTTTATTTAAATTTTTTTATGTCAAAACAGATATATAATACATATATAAGTTCAATATAGTTCATTGGAAAAATGTTTTAATAAAATTAGATGTATAATGTTTTATTTATCTTCTTATCACCGTTTACCCACCCTTAAGAAGGATTTGAAGATTTGCATAAAAATTAATTTTACAGCTTCTGTGAGATGAAATTAAAAAATCTGAGAGAGAAAGTTGACATCAGTAAGTAAGAGGTTATTCAATAAGATGAAAATAATACTTTGTGAATAGTAACTTTTGACATTTATTTACCACAGGAAAAAGTAAATAAGGTAGTTAAAGGTAAAAATAATTTTAAAATTACCCAAACACATGTCCTAATTCTATTAGAAAAGTGTATTTAGACCCAAATCAACCTTATAACAAAATTATGATCCTTTAGGTCTTATTGGATTAGATTAGGACATTTATTATTATTTTATTTAATGAAGAGTTAAAAGTATTATATTTAATGTTTAATAAATAAATCATTCTTAATATAAAGTTATAAATAAGATAAATTCTACATTAAATAATCATTATAAAGATTAAATTATTTCCTACATCATGTAATTTTATTTATAATTTTTAGACATTAAATAATTAAATTTATTTATGACACAATGATGATGCAGTAATTACCGTACCAATGAAAGAGTCAAATAAGTTATATTATAAATATTAAAATGAATATAATTTCAAGGATTTTATGACATCCACGAATTTTCTATTAGAATATGACATTTTAGGGTTGATCCAATGAATCTTGTTCAAAGTAATA
>CAUJRU010002950.1:0-61093 GCA_963277665.1 Viscum album
TCTTCAATTATCAATTTTTTAGTCTTTTAAAGTAGTAAACGTACGGTTTTAAAATTTTAATATATATCTCTTAACAAATACATGTGCCCTATGAATCATTCTACACTACTATAATAGAGATTCATAACATTGAAAAACTACATGCATCAATAAATTAGGGAAATAGAATATAGAAACAGTTATCCATAGCAAGCTACATTTCAATAATAATTATAAATAAATTATCTGACTTACATCAGAAATGTACAAAATCCTAGCATTAAACAATTTCTTAAATCTTAATTCAATCACTAAAACCTCCATCCATATCAGTATGTATATTGTCGTTAAATGACTAAACATCTATCATTTCCCTATGAATATTCTCTTATATCTCTCTAGCCCAATAATAATAAAAATATCACATCACATCTCATAGAAATGATCACATCCAGATAAAAATATTGTTAGATGCTAACAACAAACCAAGTCAATGGGGAGTAATGTCTGTAAAAATAAGGCCTACAAAATTCACATTCTAATAGTCTATCACAGCCCCAAACATGTATCATAAAAAAACTAATTATTTACAGTTTTGTTTTAACCAATTCCATTACCACATATTTAAAATATTGTTATTTAAGGAATAAACTTTTAAAATCTATTAATTTTTTATACATGTTTTCTGTAATATCATATAGTTTCAACAAACATGAAATGTGAAAAATTTCCATAACATGACTCGTTATTATTTCTATGAAATATTATTAAAATTTTAGGTTGATTAGGGAATTAAATTTTAATTTGAAACAATATATTTATTAAACATGCATCAGACCTCATTTAATTTCTATTTAATTATAATAATCAATATATTAAATAAACAAGCCTTTTTAAATATATAAAAGCAACATTAAAACATTAACATGATTTAACTGTTTTCATCAAATTTACCTGAAAACCTAGGCATATGAATCTAGTTTCCAAATCATAATAATATATATAATATTATCTTGAAAATAAATATGAAAACCATTATCATTGGGGAAAGAGTTTATTTTTATATCCATAATATATTTCATTTCAATAATTAGGTTGGTTAATTTTAATGGATAATTACACCATCAAAAAATGATTTTAGAAATTATAAAAATATAAATCTTGATAGAATAAAGATAATCAATGAATACTCAACTCCATGATATCAATTTAATTGGATCGAAACAAAATTAACAATGTAGAACTTGGATCACCACTCTCATAAGAAAACTATATCCTTCCAATAAAGTCGCACTGCAAACATGAATGAGAATATTTAAATGTTTCCATAATAATATATGGAATCAAAAAAAATATCATGGAAAAAAACAATGGAAGAAACAATCAACAAAAAATAAGAAACCATTTGAAACTAAGGTAACACAGTCCATGATTCACCAAGGATCAAATATTGAAATTCGAAGATTAATCAATAGTGAAAGGGGAAGAAAAATCTAGAAATAATCACCTCTAGCCGACTAGAGGATGGAGGAAATTATAAGATTTTATGAATTTTTATGGTCACATAGGCCTTATATTTATTCTTCCATATATACATTCCAAGTTTTAATAGGTCATTTACCTCATGAATTCCCCTTTTTTATGTCTCGAAGAAAAATTAACTTCATTAATATGAAAAATATATTATTAATTATAAAATTAAAACAAATTTTTTAATGATAATTATCATATAGATTCACCAAATATGACTCCTTATACAATTATATCATGAATATACTATCAATTTAATGAATTAGACAAGGAGAGAGACCCTCACACAATCTTTGATCTTCTATTTAGGTAGAAAACCTAATTTTAACATCATGAATATTCTTCAAATTTATAACTACCATTTAATCAAGATTCATGCTCCAAAACTCCAGTAATCCCTATCTAGTATTCGTCAATTCAACACAAAAATAATTCATGAATTATGATGATTTGAATAGTAAGTTTTATTACTAGAGTGGATGATAATGACATATAAAATAACATGGTGTAGAAGAAACATATCAAAAAATTAATATGTTCATGATGAAACATTATAATTGAATGAAAGTAGTATAGAGTTACCAAAAACCCTTATACAAATATAATATTTAAATGAAAAAATATATTGACGGAAAAAAGGGATTGATTTTTATATCCATTATTGTTTTTGAATCTTATGAAAAATATTATAATTCATACAACGAAGTGAATAATTATAGAACAAAAATCACACGTTAATGAATCAAAATTGAGATCTAATAGAACATAAATTACCAGATGATTAATTATATGTGTGTTTATAATATCAATGATAATAATACTATAGTTAATAAAAAATCCATGATAATGTTTTTGATCTATATATCTTTTTATATGGTCTATTTATGATAATTTTTGGCATTTATTAAGATGTTTTATCATATATTGGCTACTCGAGGTGGTTTATTCAAATAATCACTAATTGTCTGGATATATTAAAAATTATCCAATGTGTTGAAATGATATTGACAATATCTATAATTATATTGTTTTATATATTTCATTATTCTACTAGAACAAAAAATATACAATGACATAATAATTCAGATAATGGACTCAAATTAAAATTGTTCTTTGATGTTTTTATTTTTGGATAGTAACATTACAATGATCACTTATTATCTATATTTCATATAGATATTTAAATATTACCCTTCTGTATTATTAATATTTTCATAAATATTTTTTTTTAAATTATAAATTTTTATATAACCATCCATGTAATGAGGAAACATAATAAAAAAATATGTAATTATATTGAGGTGGTAGTTTTCACAAACAATGATGAATCGTTAATTATTCATAGAATAGAAGAGTTTATATATATAAATTAATAAAAAAACTATTGTCCTTATCATGTTGTAATTATTATATAATTTTAATTAAATAAATATACTGTAAAATCCATGTAATGCGTTTATATAAAATAGATCATATTGTTCATTGAGGTAATATTATGCACAAATCCATAGTGATGAATTCATTTTGTCCAATTCATTTGATGGAAGATAGAGTAGTTGTACTTTTTTTATTTGAGTAACATTTATTAATTTTAATAAGTATTATTGTATCATATATTCATGTATATATTTTATTTGGATGATGATGATTAAGAATAAAATTTAAATAAGTAAACATTACACACATGGATACACATAAAAGTTCAAGAAATATATCTTCAGAAATGAAGGGCATAGAAATAATTATAGATTCTTATGGATTATATAAATGTAATGTAATTATAGGGGAGGTAAATTGTTTAGATTTTGAATCAAAATTAGAAGGTTATTCGTAGTACAAAAACGGTGTTTGTGATGTATTGTTATTAGAAGAGAATGGTGAATTCATTGGAAAACTGAATAGTTTTTAAAAGTGGAATGAAACATTTAAATGTTAAATGCTTTTAATGTTTCAAGAAGTTGAATGAAAATGGGTGTGGTTTGATAAATATAGAACCCTGTAATTTCAAACCTATTTGAAACATATATTGTTTCATTTACCATTATATTTTCACACTTCACCATTTTGGTATAAACAATTGTATCAAGTTACAGTTTGGGTGGTTGCTAAGTGGTTGACACACCCCATAATCATGGATGAAATCTATGATCAAATACTAGGGGGATATTTCTTAGTTATTATAGTATTACTGTAGAAGGTATTGTACTGGTACTATTAAAATAGAGCATTTCATTTGATTTGAACCTTCATGCCACTAGATTTGGCCTTTAGGCCACATGGCCTCCGGGAAACAAGAAATCTGGGCCACCATTAACATTCATTCCACAGATCCCTATAACTAAATAAAGAATCTAGCATATATTATTATTGGCTATAGTGCCTTTGGGAAATGAATTAGTCAGGTTAGACCATAAAATAGAAATCCCTAGAAGATAAATCATAGAAATGAACTCCCACTGAAAAAGGTCTATACAAATTTTTCATAAAGAGAGGGTATGGAAATGACCATTGGAACCATTCACCATTCACCTTATATGGAAATTATTGTCAATAATCCATAAAAAATGGGGATCAAGGATCCATTAAATAAAAAAAAGCTAGTGAGGGGTATTTCAAATATAATTAGTTCATTTGGTGTTCATATAATTTACTAGGCCTTCTACCTATGAGACTATGATTCATGTAAGGATTCCCATATTGCAATGTTAATGAAGTGGGTTATCCAAAAATAAATAATAAAATAATTCCATTATTCCAGTATGACCAGAATTTGGTAACAATTTTTTTATAATTTATATTTAAAAAAAATAGAAGTTAGACCCTCTTGAAAAATATGTGTCATTAAAATATAAAATCTTCCTCTATATAAAACAATTAAATCTATAATCCCCATAAATTTTAATTTTAATTTTTTTAATAGAGAATATTTTATGTACTATTATGTAGAAAAAAGATTTCTAAATCATTAAATGTTATATATCATATATATCATTTATTACTAATTAAATGGTTAATAATATATTTACACATTAGATTAAAAATAGTATATATATTATTTTTTATAAGATATTAATTTATTTAATTATATATAAATTACACGATGGTACTGAAAAAATATTTTCAAATAATTTTTTTACTATTATAATGAAAAATTACATTATCCATATTAATGATATTTTTTAAGAAAAAATAAAAATTAAATTATTAAATAATATTATTGTTCTTATATGTATTGGGAAATTATATTTTTTTATTTAATTTTTACAAGTTAAGAATAAATTTTTATATCAAAGTCAAATAAAATATTATATTGGGTAATGTATTTCTTGGGTATCAGAAAAGAAAAACATGGATTCGATAAACACAACATAGTAATTTAATTTGTATAATTTTACATTATAAATATATTTTCTTGAAAAAATACTCCAAAAATATTTCTGTAATTCTTGAAATATGAAAATTCCATTAAAATTTATGATAATAACAAAATAGTAGTTTTCAATATTCACATAAAAAATTTTATAATATTGGAAAATACTAAAAAAATACATTCCAATAATATCATTTTTATAAGTAATATAGTGAAGGAAATGTTAGCAGATTAAGATAATATAATTTTCTAATTATATTTTTCATAAAACAATAATAGTATAATTAGAATTTATTTGAATTGAAAATTTATATTATTATATTTCAAATTGTATTATTTCAAAATTCCAATCGATTACTAATTGGATTGGTATTATACTATTCATATAAAAAATTTAAATAATATATTGTGTCTATTTAAAATTAGAGCATAAAATCACATTTTTTTAAAAATACACATTTTTATGAAAGAAATGATCTCATTAGTTTTATGAATACATTTTTAAATAATAATTATTTTTCACTAAAATTAAAATTTAATGATTATTAAAACAAATTTCTTAAATTAATTATTAAATTCCTACTTACATGTCAACATAATATTTATTTATAGTTATATATCCACTCATGATCTCCACCTGAGCTCTATGAATATGGAATGTTTGGTTAAATGTTACAGTTTGTGATTCCACTACAATTGATCTATAGAAATTTCGATTACACTAAACATGACTGAAATGTGATTTTAGTAATAAAATACTTTTTATTTAAAATTAGACATATATTATACAAAACTATACTAATGTTACTTACTTTCCATCCTTACAAAAATGTTCTTTTTATGGGATAATACCAGTATCTGGGGTATTTTTTTCCTTTATATATTTCATAGCATTTTTACACGATTTTATACACACTGAGATAACTACTATTTTACAAAATTAAAAATTCATAATATTATATTACTGAATCACCATTTTTTTGTGGGTGAAAATTGTTTTTATCGCATTATTTTTGATAAATGACATAGTGAAATCATTGTTAATTATATCTACAATAATTTGTACCTCACTTCTCAGATGGATAGAACTCAAATTCCCTCATGAATTGTGATATCGAACTCATACATATTCTGAAAAAGTCATACAACATTTTTCTACATCCATACAATCTCATATAACCCATAAATACATCATTGAAAACCCCATAGATAAATTCATTTACATACTCAAACTCACGCATCTACATAACTACTATATGAATTAACATAATCCAACCACTATCGATGATTTTAAATTTACTATATATTATTTTCTTTCCGTATAATCCCATCGAATTCCACATCCTTTTCTCAATAAATTTTATGGTGCTTAAATAACCAAATAATCTAATAACAATATTAATCCAAACAATGTCATAAATTAATATTACTATTCTCTTCCGCCGACATCAAGGCTTTTGGAAACCCATTAAGGGATATTTTAATAACAAATGAATCTAGGAATTATATAATAATTACGAAATAATAAGAACCTAAAAAATCTCAATATTAAATTAATTTAAATAATGTTTCCCATTATATTATACTGAAAAATAATAGAATTATTTATCATTTATTCGTTAATTATTAGAAACTGATTACAAAAAACAAATTTCAAAAAACAATTCTATTTTAATTAATCTCACCGAATAAATTATAATTAAAAACCATTTTCCCAAGACACACATTCTTGAACATGTCATGTAAACCAACATGTAGAGTGTAGTCATGTACACTTTCCATATACCATATAAATAATTTTTTAAATGATATATAAATAAATTAATCATAATAATTTAATATAATAATCAATTATAATAGATAAAATAATCCACTAAAATACCAAAACTTTAGAAACATTGACCATCCACAGTCCATATTCATTGAAAGTATAATAATGATTAATATTCAAGGTATATTCTAATTCTATATCCAACTTCCAATCAAAAAAATCATGAAACTAAAATTAAAAAGTGTTTTGATATATGGGTTTTTACCTCTCATCCATTATTTTATAGCCAATTCTAGTGTGTTGCCTAAATTGAGGCACCCATCCAATACATAATATGTTTCCAACCTATGATTCAGTTTTGTGAAACAAATGTTGGTTGTTTAGGTCATATATATCATAGACTCCAATAACTAATAAAAAATAAGTTATCTATAAATAAAAAATTATAGTGTATTAATGAAAATACAACAATTTTATTACAATTATTTTAAAATTATCATAAATTTTTATCAAATAATCATATTATACGAAAAGAATTTTATGTGGATAAAATTTCATCTCCCATAAGTCTAATATTATATATGTATAATAAAAACCATTAATAGAAATATGGTTATATATTAATTAATATTAGCACACTCACCATGACCATATCACTCAACACATCATCAAGAATCTCTCTCTTATTCACCTCTTCAAACATATTGTTTATCCTATACATGAAACATAATTATTCCACATAAATAAAAATACATGTGTTGTGTTTGTATAAATATATATAAATATATGAGTATAGAAACACTAATTCATGCTATAATAAAATAAGTGAGTATATTCATTATAAAATAAATACTTTAATAACAATTCACATAATGGAAATAAAGTAAAGTTACAATGTTTGAATTAAGAAACGGCATGAAATGACCCAAACATATTTGGAAAAGTGTTCCATTTATTTTAGTTATACTGATGATTTATTCAATGAAAAAATTGGTCTCTGAATAGGGTTTATAGCTAATATATTTTCATCCCAATAGTCACAGAGTTTGACTCATCAACAAACCAATTAATAATAAAACATAAATGATATAATGGGCCTATCTAGTAGATCCATAGTAGTTTAATCAATCAGTAATAGACCACATCTTGGTTACCAAGAGAGTAAAAATATGGGTCCTTATTATATAAATAAATCCTCAACAACACATAATAAAATTCAAAAAAAATCATTGTATTCTAATCAAAACCAATGTTATATTATATGAATAAATTAGGTATAAATGTGAGGAATGAACTAGAATATATTAACACCCAAATATTTATATAATAAATAACATAACATGAAAAAAAATTTCTTATTTAAAAAAATTGTATATTCGGCCAAAAAATAAGGAAATAACATATTGGAGTATGATAGTCCTCTATCATAACCTATAATCCAAACAACCATTGGGAGAGAAAAATTTCATTATAGTAATGTTTTCACATAACAACATTAGATTCAATTGAACAATATAAGGAATCAAAATCAAAATTCATAACTATCATCAGGACTTAGAAAAAGATATCTCTTAATGAGTGATAATCCCATACTAGTCATCTATCATCTTAATAAATTATATAAGGATTAATAATCTAATACCTACCACATGATACTAATAAATACAGCCCATCCAACACTAAAACCATGAATAACAATCATATGCCACCCCTGATTTATAGGTCATGTTAATATGCGATGATCAACTATCTAAATTTGATTAAGAAAACAACCTCACAAACCCAAATAAGTACAAATTAGGATCTAATTTTTTTTAAAAAAAATTGAAATTAATATCATCAATGTTGGTTATTATTATATTTTTATTTATGAAAACCATACCATGAAATAATCATGTTGGAGAACCCATCAAAATGTCATTTAGAAAACGAAGTACATGATATAACACATGGTTGTACACTACATACACAGGAATGATTCTTTCAAAAATACCATATTTATATATGGATAATATCTCATTATAATGATAATCACAAAATAATATCACTATATCACTTTCCTTTTCATATAACCCCATGATGGAAACAGTATTCGAACATCATACCATATAACTACACGAAAATTACTCAATTATTGGATACACCATACACTGATAGGCTCACAAACTAAAATATATTATTATGTCACTAATTTACCATTTCAGGTATATTTCCAAATTAAATCTAGTCTTCAAAAAAATTTGGAATCCAACTAAAAGGTATATAATAATTAAAAACAATAAAATACCCTATGAGATCACATCATAATTTAATCCATATTTCTAGCATAATCAATGAGCCTTAAGGAATCTGTTATATAGAAATAATTTTACAACATTATTGAAACCTTGTCTTTTTTTAAATATAAAATTCATCCATTTGTGATGGTAATATATATTATAATACATAAAGGATTTACAGAATAGGCTCATAAAGGGTTCATCATCTCTTTTCCCAAGTAGGTCAACCAAAGCTGAACGTACATGGTCACATTCAACAAAACCCAACATTAACATATTAGATTACCTAATATACATATAAATGGTTATACTTACCCAATTCATATAAGAGTCACACCTTCCATTATCATAGAATTATTCATCCTCAATAGAGTGAAGTAAAATAAAATATCTTAAAAATTCCAAATTACTAGAACTTATGAATAGATTGATTGAAAAAATATGTAACACCACAAGATTCCACTGTACGCTTCTCTTTGAATAATGCAGTAGCGTGTGTTATATGCAACTTCGAGTTATAACACACCACAACCAATCAAACCAGCTGTTATGAACATTACTATGGACTTTTTTAAAATTTTATACATTTTAACTTTCAAAATGGACTTCATTTTGGGATTCGGAATATCGAAATTGAAATAGGGTTAATTTTTTGAATTTTTCTAAAAACATTCAATTTTTTATGAATAGTGAAAAAACCAAGTCATTGTATAAAACCGACTTTTTATTTAAATAATTATTTATTTTATTTTAATTTATTTTAGGTAAAAATAGATACATAATACTCATATATTTTAAATTCAATTCATTTGATTCAGCTTATAATAATTTTTCAAATATAAATATTTTATTGAACTTTTTACCATCTTTTACCTACCTCCTTTGAGTATTTGAAAATTTAAGTAAAACTAAAATTTACCACTTCTGTGAGTTAAATTTTGAAAATATGAGAGACATGGTTAATATCATGAATAAAATGTGGTTCAAGATGATAAAAATAATTTTTTTGTGAATAATAACTTTTTACGGTTATTTCCCACGGTTAAAAGTAAATTGGGTAATTTATGGTAAAAATGGTATTATAGTTACCCTAAAACACATCCTAATTCAATTGAATAAGTTATATTAGACCAAGATAAACCATAGGATGAAAATATGAACCTATTTTATCCACTATGATTAGATTAGGACATTTATTTTTATTTAATTCATAGAAGAGTGAAAAGCGTTAAATTCATTTTTTAATAACTAAAATATTTTTAATATATGGTTACTCATAAGATAAATTCAACTATAAATACTCATTGGAAATATAAGACGATTTCATACATAATTGTATTTTATTTATATTTTCTAGACATTAGATAATTTACTTTATTTATGACACAAGGTTGAGGTAGTAATTACCTAGTTAATAAAATATTAAAATGATGGATATTATAAATATGCAAATAAAAGTAATTTCATATGTTTAATGAATTAAACTAAATTTATAAGATAATATGAAATATTATGGTTGGTTATATTAATTGTTTTCTAAGTAATAATGTTTTGATGAATTTTTCAAAAACAAATACTAAATAGTGTCAAAATTGACATAAAAGAGTTTTAAAAAATATATTATATTATTAATTGATATTCTATTTGAAAAATATAAGTCTTGAAAAAAAAACATATATAATGATAGGTGTATCATTATATAACCACATTGGGTTCTCTTGGAAGTATATAGTACGTTTATCAACCATACAATATAAAAGTACAAAGAGACATGGTAAATGTCAAACTATTTTACTAAGAGTTAAATCTAAAAGAAAAGGTTAATATAGTGACCAAAACCTGTCTAAAACCTATTGGATGAGTTATATTAGACCTATCATAACATTGGACATTAAATAATTCACATTGGAGTCATTGAAAATAGATAATTATTTTATTATGAAATAATGTTTCTAGATTTTCCTAAGGTTCCACTCACTCCTCTTATAAAAGGGCACTCCCCCTTCCCTCTAATTCCCACCATAAACACCATTTGAATCAGCCAAACCCTGCCCAAATACCCTTTAAAATACCCTTCCTTCATCCTTGATTCCTTACATAGTCATAAATCAATCCTATGGATCCCTATTCATTAAATCAAAAGAAAGAACCCGAAGAAGAGGTAAATATTTCATCACCTCTTTCATGTTCCTTTCTTCTTCCACATACTCTTTCTTCGTTGTTTCCATTATAAAATAATAACCCCAGTATTTTATATTTAATTTGATTTTATTATAAATATGTCACAACAATATTCATTATTCTATCCATCCATTGATTTAAATGTCGCCAAACATGCGTATGTACGGCTTTACCTCTACACGTCGTGGTGTAATTGTTATTCAATACATTATTTTTTGGATGGTTATAATAATAATGTGTAATTGATGTAAATAATTAATATAACATCATAATGATTCTGTATATATGATATACCATCCAATTATATATTAATTTAATATCAAAATAATGATATTGTCGCTCATGCGTACGTACGGATTACCGTCTCCACGAATGCGATGTGATTCATTCACCATAGAATCCATTCAAGAATAATTTTCATTTGATGATTAAAAATAATGTTTAAAGACATAATATCATTATTAATATGAATGGTATACATCCAATCCATATCAAACATTACTTAAATAACAATGCATACAATGGAAAACGAATCATCTAACACCCAAAAAGACAATATTACTAAGATATTTTTCACAAATAAATGTTATAAGATCATATATGATATCATATTGATGTTTATGATTCTTGTTTAATTTAATAACAATTATTTCACCATTATAAAGGAGGTTGAATTACCCTCATGCAAGTAAAAGTAAATGGTAATGGTTAATTTCACAATTTCTTTATTATCCGAGGTTATCTTTATATAAGTATCTATTGGGAGTTCTTAATCATCCACATCCATGTTTCTCAAAAATGTATTTCAAAACATTATTACTATTTTATAGGCTATGGGTTAAATTCATTTTTACCCTTGTTTGACTTTTATAAGATGTTTATAAAGTAATTACTAAATCATTTTCAAAACAAGGTACTTTATAAGCTTTTCGACTAAATTAAGGTATGAATGTCTTTTTGTTAACTTATACGGCGGGTGCAGCTATTTTCTGCTATTATAACATCATATATGCTTCCCTTAGAAGCATATAATAATATTTTCAAAATAAATGTTTTCATTAAAATTATGTGTCTCTTAAATTATTTCAAAATAAAAAAGTGCTATTTCTCTAAAAAATGTTTTGATTTCATCTATGTCAACATCCACCAATGGATTTTATATTTATTTGAAGTCGATTTATTATGATACAATAATTTTATATTGTATTGAAGGTTTTGTGATATTTTTACTCTGTATGTGCTATTTTTATACCATTAATGGTATATGGTTAATGTATTGACATTTCATATGCTTGTTTTAATACAAATGATTTTGTTTTATTTCAACCTTTTCATATGAAGAATGTACTAGACAAAGTACGTGACAGGTGGATCCTACTATAGATCCTAGACGCATTAGTGGGTCTCATGATACATCTATACAAGGAATTGGCCGAGGCCATTCCCAATTTGATATATGGTTTTTTCTAAGGCCTTAATCATTTTTAGACATCCTGGCCGAGGCCTTGACAAAATTTTTCAGAATGTCGGGAATTATACATTCCCTCATTATGAAAATAATTGTGATGGTTCATGTTTTCATATGACTAGTATAATACCCATGATTATTTTTTATTATAGCATTATTTACTCTGCTAATATTCCTGCCACAAAAGTAAACTTGTATATTATTGATAAAGACAAGATGTTTCAATTATTCCCCATGCTCAATATTTATGTTATCTTCCATCGTATTGAGTACCCTTACAATCTGTTTGAGATCACCCCTTTCTTATGATTCATTTTCCTAGGATATGAATAAGTCAGTTATGAGTGACTTGCAGGAGTTGTGTAGGAGGCTTGGATGTTTCCAATTGAATAAATTCATGTTGTATTACTTTTCAGGTTGTAAAATTGAACTTATGTATGAATCTTGTTTCCAATAATAATAAACTGACCAATCATTCGAGACATGATTTCCATATGATCATTCCAATTTTATCTAATTATGAACTGAATCTGGGTAACTAGGGTTGGGGAGTTATAGTTGGTATCGGAGAAAGTTTAATACAAACATTGGAAAGAAGATTTTGATAAACTCTGATTATATCACATAGCCCTAAGATAGACTTTGAGGATTATTATAGAAGAACATCCTAGAATTTTTTTATTGTAGAGATTTTGTGAGTTTTCTAGGAAATACATCCATGTCTGGATACGATCGGGTAGAGGCGGCTCTGGTATAGATGTACCTAGGGGTGAAACCAGAAAACAACGCTTTGAGCTAGACTCGAACGGGAACTGGCGCACGACAACGGGTCGTGCATCCCTCTTGGTTACGACACTCCAGGGGGATATGCTTAGGATAATTCTCATTTTCGTTAGAAAAAATTATAAAGGGTTTATGAGTATATACTTCCTCAAATAAAACATTTTTATTACGAGGGATTATATTCATAAACTGTTCAATTAATTGTAATTGTTTTACATGTTTGGATTTATGTGTTGTGATTCATATACTAATCTAGTATATGATATAGTTTATAAATGGATCCTAGTTGAAGGAATGGAAACTATATCAATGCATGAACTCCATATAGGGATTTCCCTCCTGCTCAAGATAATTATAATGGAGCTGGTGATACAACCGGTGATGATTATCTTATCACTATACTGGGACAAGTCACACAGGTTATGAATAATTACCTTACCCGTATGGAGCACCCTGATAAAAAATGCAGAGGATCAATATTATACCGCTTCAAGGGGAGACAACCAATAACATTTAATGGGGGTACAAATCCATTAGTAGCTGAGTAATAGATAAATTTCATAGAGAAAATATTCCACGCCTTGGGTTATAGAGAAAGGGAAAAAGTTGTCATGGCGGTTTACCGCCTCACTGGAGATTCTAATCAAGGGTGGTCATTGATTCAAACCACAAAGGATGATGATGAAGTATAAAATATAGAATGAAGGGAGTTTAAAGAAATTTTCTTAGAAAAATACTTTTCTCATGCCCATCAGGAAGATATGAAAAGACAATTTCTGAGTCTCAAGAAAAAGGAAGATGGGAATTTCATAAAGTATGCAGCTATCTTTACAAGGTTAACGAGGCATGATGAATATTATATAAGTACCCCAAGAAGTATGATTGATCATTATTTGATGGGATAAAACCATTTCTCTATCGAGCATTAGTATCACAATCCTTATCATCATACGAAGATATTTCCTCGTGTGCTATCAAGACAGAAAATGAATTATTTAAGTCTTTTGACATTAATGAAAAGCAACAGAAAAAGAGATCTACTAAACACTCTGGGAAGGGAAATAAATAAATAAGGAAGAAGGGAAGAATTTAATTTCCACCCTAGGATAATTGTGGAAGGAAGCACCCCAGTGCCTGTCTAAAATTAAAAGGAGTATGCTACAAATGTGGATAGAAAGGCCATCTTACTATTTATTTTAAGGGAAATAAGATGCTACCAATGTTCAATGATACAATTACAGGGATATGGGAAATTATTAAAATGAATTTCTTAAGAGTCAGGGAAAATTACCTCAGAAAAGGCCAAGGGATAATGTCCAGGCTTATGTGATCACTACTAGTGAGGTTGAATCCCTAAAAGTCATGGAGGGAGGTAATTAGTGGCTGCCTCATGTTTTAAAAATGCTGTATTTGATTCTAGATCATCACATTGTTTCATATCATCCTAGTTTGCTAAGAAAATTAAATATTTCCAATATGATTTAACAAGGGAGTTGTCAGTCAAAACTCTTAAGGGATGTATCATTGCTACAATTTTTTGTAAATTAGTTCCCATTAGGGAATATAAACGTTCTTTATCTGATGATCACATATTCATACCCATGATTTAATTTTATCTAATCCTTGGTATGGATTGGCTATTGGATCCTGTTACAAAAATTTATTGTCAAAAGAAAGAGGTTACTATTTTTAATTATGATGATAAAGAACACCTTATCATTAGATCAGAATCATCACCACATAATTCTTAACTATATTCACCCCCAGTTTCTCATGTAAATTCAATTATTGGTGAGGAAGAGAATTAAATAACTGTGGTCAATGAATGGAATTTTCAGATAGAGGATGTACCTTTTGTGAAAGAATATGTTGATGTGTTTCTAGAATATTTACATGGACATCCTCCAGAACAAGAAATTGAGACTTCCATTAATTTAATTACAGGATCAAGCCACAAATCAAAGAACCCTTATAGAATATCCACTGTGGAATTAGTGGTACTAATGAAACAACTAGAGGAATTAAGTAATAATGGATTTATTCACCCTAGTGTTTCTCCATGGGGAGACCCTATCATTTTTTTAAAAAGAAAGATGGATCTATGAGGGTGTTCATTGACTACAGGGAAATAAATTCTAGAACAGTAAAGAACAAGTATCCCCTAACTCGAATTGATGATTTATTCCACTAACTTCATGAATCTATATACTTTTCCAAGATTGACCTTTGATCTAGATATCATCAGTTGTGTGTGAAGAAGGATGTCATTCTGAAAAAATCACTTCAAACCATGTACGGGCATTACGAGTTTATAGTAATGCCTTTTGGATTGACTAATCCACCCACTGTCATCATGGATCAAATGAATAGAGATTTCAAGGAATATCTTGATGACTTTATAGTGGTGTTTGTTGATTATATCTTGGTATTCTCCATAATCTATGAAGATCCTGAAAATCACTTGCGCATTATTTTGATGACTCTTAGATTACACGAACTATATGGTAAGCTTAGTAAGTGTGAATTCTGGCATCAAGAGATATCCATAGTTGGATATATTGTGTCAAAGGATGGAATCTCTGTTGATCCTTCTAAGACAATAGCAATCCATTAATAGCCAGCACCGAGAGGTATAACTGAGGTATGCAGTTTTATTGGTTTAGCAGGTTATTATCGGCATTTAGTCTATAATTTTACCCTATTGGCTAACCCATTAACCAAGATCACACGTAAATTGGTTAAATTTGTTTGAAAAAAAAAGAGTGTGAAGAATTATTTGAATAATTTAAGAGAAGATTAGTCAATTCTCCTATCTTGACTCTACCATCAGGGAATGTTGAGTTTTTCATTTATAGTGATGCTTCAATGAATGGACATGGTTGTGTCCTTATGCATAATGATAGTGTTATTGAATATGCATCACGATAGATAAAAATTCATTAGAAATACTATCCTACTCATGATCTTAAGTTAGAAGCTGTAATATTATCTTTGATGATTTGGAAGCACTATCTCTATGGTGAAACATGAATGATTTATACTGATCAGAAGAGTTTGAAGTATATTTTCTCATATAAAGAACTCAACATGAAGAAAATGGGATCACTTGAACTAATCAAGTATTATGATTGCACGATACAGTACCACCTGAGGGAGGAAAATAATGTGGAAGATGCCTTGAGCAAAAAATATCATAGAGTTTTAAACAAGATGAGAGTTGAAAAGGATCCCATTTACATGGATATAGTAATGATGGATATGGGAATAACCATGGAAGGTGAAACATAAATACTTCTTCAAAGGGTTTCCAAACCATATTTACTAGATAGGATTAAATGTTCTTAGGTGGATGATGAGGAGTTTCAAAACAATGTTAAAGCTGTGAATGATGGGAGATTGAGTTACTCTGTATGTGAAGATGGAATTTTGAAATTTGGGAAGATACTTTGTGTTTCAAATATACCACATCTAAAATGAGAATTTTTGGAAGATGCTCATAGTTCCAATTTCTCTATACACCCTAGGTGCACCAAAATTTATAGATATTTGAACGAACATTTTTGGTGGGAAAACATGAAGAGGGAGATTTCTGATATTGTTTTAGGATGTATGGTTTTTCATCAAGTGAAAGATGGAAGGCAACATCCTAGAGGAGTCTTTCCACCACTTCCCATACCTGAGTAGAAATGGGATAATATTACGATGGACTTTGTCATGGGGCTACCAAAGACTCTTAGAAATAACAATTTAATATGGGTTATTGTTGATCATATTACCAAGTCACCACATTTTCTTTCTATAAGGGTAGATTTACAACTTGAACGTTTAGAAAAACTATATATTAATGAAGTTGAAAGAATTCATGGAGTAACAATGTCGATTGTTTCGGATCGTGATCCCCACTTTACATCATTATTCTGGAAAAGTCATCAGAAATCCCTATATACTGAACTTCGTTTTAGCACTGCCTACCACCCCCCAATCTGATGGACAATCAGAACGAACTATTAAAACCTCATAAGAGGGGTCTAGATCATGCTCACTTGACATTAATGGTATGTGGGATCAATATTTACCTCTATTAGAATTTTCCTATAACAATAGCTTCCATTCAAGTATTCAGATGGTACAATATGAAGCGTTATATGGAAAGAGATGTTGCACATGGACCTGTTGGGATGATGTAGGCGAATGAAAACTCATAGGCTTAGATCTTGTGGAGGAAATTATTGAAAAGGTGAAGGTAATCCAAACCCACATCGAAGTTTCTCAAAGTAGACAGATGAGCAATGCTGACAACCGAAGGAAGGATTTTGAATTTCAGGTAGGAGATCATGTTTTTTTGAAGGTATATACATGGAAGGGTGTTATACATTTTAGTATGAAGGTAAAATTTAGTCTCAGGTACATCGGACCATTCGAAATTCTAGAACAAATTGGGGTTGTAGCTTACTGTTTGGCAATTCCACCAAGTCTCTCCCAAGTTCACAAAGTGTTCCACGTATCACTATTGACAAAATACATGCCTGGACCAACGCATGTACTCACATATGAGGAATTAGCACCGGAACATGATCTACCTTTCCGTTAAGTGCCTCTCAAGGTTCTTGACGCAAGATAAAAAGTGCTGAGAAACCGGACGACTCGTTCCGTAAAATTTTTATGGAGAAAACATAAGATAGAGGAGTCAACATGGGAACCCAAGGAACATGTGATGAAGAACCACCCAAGTCTTTTTACGTAGTGAAACTATAGACATTTCAACGATGAAATTATTTGAAGGAGGGGAGAATGTAACACCCCAAGCTTCGACAGTACGCTTATCTTTTATTAATGCAGTAGCATGTGTTGAACACAACATCAAGTTCTAACACACCACAACCAATCAAACTAGCCGTTATTAATTTAAAAAACCAATTTTTGAAATTTTATAAATTTTATCATTCAAAATGTATATAATTTTTCGATTCGGAATATCAAAACTATCTTAGGGTGAATTTTTGGTATTTTTCTGAAAAATTTCAATTTTTGATGAATAGTGAAAAACACAGAGTCATTGTTTAAAACCGAATTTTTATTTAAATAATTATTTATTTTATTTAAATTTATTTTAGGTCAAAATAGATATATAATACCTATATATTTTCCATGTTATTCATTGGAGTCAATTTATAATAATTTTAGATATATAAAAACATTATTGATCTTTTTACCGTCTTTTACCTACATTCTAGAAGTATTTGCAAATTTACATAAAACTAAATTTTTCCACTTGTGTGAGTTGAATTTCAAAAAATCAAGAGATGCGCTTAATATCAAGGTGTACAATATGGTCCAATAAGATTAAAATATTTTTTGGTGAATAGTAACTTTTTACATTTATTTACCACTATTAAAAATAAATAGGGTAATTAAGGAGAAAAATGATATTATTATTACCCTATTACATGTCCTAATTCTATTGTATAAATATAATTCTATGAAATAAAACCTTAGGAATAAAATATGATCTTTTTTAGTCTAGATGGATTAGAATACGAAATTTATTAATACATAATTCAAAGAAGTGTTAAAAGTGTTAAATTCAATGTTTAATAACTGAACCATTTTTAATATAGGGATACACATAAGATATATTCAACTATAAATATTCATTAGAAATATAATAATATTTCATACTTAATGGTATTTTATTTTTATTTTTAGACATTAAATAATGTAATATATTTATGACACAATGATGATGCAGTAATTACCTAATTAATGAAATATTAAACTAATTTATATTATAAATATCCAAATAAATGAAATTACAGACTTTCAATGAATTAAAATAATTTTCAATGTTAGTATTACATATTAGGGTTTGTTAGATGAATTTTTTAGAAGTAATAATGCTGTTATGATTTTAGAAAAAACAAAATAACAAATAGTGTCAAAATTAACATAAAAGAATTTTTAAATCAAATTATAAATTATTAATTGATATTATATTCCTAAAAACAAAAGATCTATCAAAAGACATATATAATGATAGATGTATCATTAATTAACAATTTGGGGTTCTCTAAGACATATATAGTATGTTTATTAACCATATAATATAAAAATACAAAGAGACATGGTAAATGACAAACTATTTAACTAATAGTTGAATCTAGAAGATAAGGTTAATATAGTGACCATAACCTGTCTAATACCTATTTTTTGTATGTTTTTCGACCCATCCCCACCTTAGACTTTAAATAATAAAATTTGGATCTATTAGAAAAAAAAATGATTTTATTATAAAATAATATTTCTAGCTTTTCTTAAGATTACCCTCACTCCTCTTATAAAAGGGAACTCCACCTTCTCTCTAATTCAAACCTTAAAAGCCATTTTACTCAGACAAAACATTCAAAAATTCCCTCTCAGTTGTCCTCCCTTAATCCTAAAGGCCTTAATTTTGTCAGAAATCCAACTAATGTAGCCTGTTTGATAAAATCAAAAGGAATAACCCGAAGAAGAGGTAAATATTTCATCAACTCATTCAAGATCGTTTCTTCTTCCACATCCTTTTTCATTGTGTTGTCTATTCAAAAATAACAAATCTAATATATTCATTATACTGTGATATTTTTATGAAGATGGTACAACCAAATTCATTATTCTATCCATCCTTTGAATCATATGCCATCATATGTGCGTACGTATGGCTTACCGTCTCCACATCGTGGTGTAATAGTTATTCAATACATTATTATTTGGATGGGTATAATAATGATGTTTAATTTTTGTAAATAATAAATTTAAAATTATAATTATTATGTATATATGATAAACCATCCAATTATTTATTATTTTAATATCAAAATAATAATATTTTCGCTCGTGCGTACGTATGGATTACCGTCTCCATGAACGCGATGAGAATCGTTCCCCATCGTATCCATTCAAGACTAATTTTCTATAGATGATTAAAAATAATGATTAAATACTTAATATAATTCTGAATATGATTAAGATACATCATATCCACAACAAACAGTAATTATGTAACATAGCATACAAAGGAAAACGAATCAGCTAACACCCGAAAAGACGATAGTACTAAGATATTAATAACAAAGCAATGTTAAAAGATTATATTTGATAAGCTATTAATTTATATGATTCTTGTATTATTTAATAACAATTAGTTCACCATTATATAGGAGGTTAACCTACCCTCCAAAAAGGAAAAGTACAAGGTATGGGTTAATTTCACAATCTCTTTTTTATCCGAGGTTGTTTTTACGTAAGTATCTATTGGGACCTCTTTATCATCCACATACATGTTTCTTAAAAATATATTTCAAATCATTTATACTATTTTATAAAATATGGTTTAATGACATTTATACCCTTGTTTGAATTTTATAAGATGTTTATAATGGAATATTTTTATCATTTTCCAAACAAGCTCCTTTATAACCTTTTCGACAAAATTAAGGTAAGAATGTTTTTTTAACTTATATGGAGGGTGTGGCTATTTTCCGATGTTATAACATCGTCGAAGATTCCCTTACATGACTATAAAAATATTTTCAAAATAAATTATTTCTTTATAATTATGTTACTCTTAAATGATTTAAAGTAGAAAGAGATATTTCTCTAAAAAGGTTTTGATTTCATTTTTGTCAAAATCATTTCATGTATTTTAAGTTTATTTGATGTTGATTTATTATGATAAAAATCCTCAATATTTTATTAATGGTTTTGTGATATGTTTGACTGTGGATGTTCTATTTTTATACCATTCATGGTTTATGGTTAAAGTATTGACATTTCATATGCAAGTTTTAATACAACTGATTATGTTTTATTTCATCCTTTTCATATGAGGAATGTATTGGACTTAGTAAGTGACGGGTGGAGCCCGATATAGCTCCTCGATGCATCAGTAGGTCTCATGAGACAACTATATGTGGAATTGGCAGAGGCCATTCCCAATTTGATATATGGTTTTGGCTGAGCCCTTATTCATTTTTAAACGTCTTTTCCATTCCCATGACAAAATGTTTCAAAATTTCGGGCATTATACATTCCCTCATTTTGAAAATAATATTGATGGTTCATGTGGCCATTCGACTTGTAGAATACACATGATTATGTTTTATTATGGCATTATTTACTCATCTCATATTGCTGCCTTAAATGTATTCATGTTTATTATTGTTAAATACAAGATGGTTCGATTATTCATCATGCTCAATATTTATGTTATCTTTCGTTCTATTTTATACCCTTATTGAGTGTTTGAGATCACCCCTTTCTGATTTTTCATTTTCCCATGATATGAAGACGTTAGTTATTAGTGACATGTAGGTATTATCTAGTAGGATTGGATGTTTCCAATGAAATAAATTTGTGTTGTATTTCTTTTCATGTTGTGAAGTTGAACTTATGTGTGAATCTTATTTCCAATAATACTGAACTGATCGGTATTTTGATACATGATTTCTTTATGATCATGCTAATGTTATGAAATAATGCAACAAATCTAGGTAACCTGGTTCGGGGTGTTACTAAATAAACATCTAGTATCATCCTGGTTCCGGAAGCCACACAGTGGCACCCCATACCTTGTTGGTCACATGGCCTCAAACGCAATTCCCCGAATGCCAGAGGCTGCCGACTAGCAGTGTTGTCCTTGTGTGTGATAGTGGGGAAACTATCCCCTCATTGGCAGAGTATATAGTGGAAGTAAAAAACACAGAATAGTAGAAGCAGTAAATATCAAACAATAGTAAACAATATAATACTAATAAAGAATCAACTGGAGCATAAATATATATAAATGTTTCATGATACATGTATGTCTAGGAAAGCATCCAAACAATTCACAATACTGAATACAGTACTAAAACAAAGTACAAAAGGAAATTATATGTGCATCTCCTTAGCATAGCAAGCCTCATCTTGGTCCCTTGCTCTACAGCTCCAATGAAATCAAGTACATGAAGTCGAAGGGTGATTTCCCTTGTCTATACCTACAGCAATATAATTTGTTTGGGCCCAAAAGCATGGACCTAATGTGGTGTGAGACTAAATCCCAGAAGGTAACCACTCTATGATCTGAGCCTAACAGTCAGTGATAATACGAGAGGTAAAATTACAAAAAGAAGTAAAGAAGGAAGCACTAAGTAGAATACAGTCCACAGTTCAAGCATCCAAAACCCCAAAAAACATGCAACAAAAAAACAGATAACACAATAGGTAACCCTCTGGGAAGTACCCACAGCCTATCCCCTCTGGTTCTACCTATCATTTAAAATCAACACTCTAGGCAGAACACACAGTCTCACCCTTATGGTTCAGGTAAAGTATAGACTCTTTGAGGAAGCACTCACGGTCAAATCCCCCTATAGTCTCATATCATACAAAATAAGTTATGGGGGAGAACTAAACGTCAATTACACCTCTTTCCCACATCAAGGAACTATAGAAATTATGGGGAAGCACTCAACATAAATTTCCTCGATGGTCTCACATTTTATAATTATAAAGACACTCTAGAGAATCCCTCAACGTCAATTCTCTCAAATTTCTATTCACCAGGTTCTCACGGCGCTAGGTAAGTCAAGAAATCATTGAATCGTGTGACGGCGAATGTAAACGTCAAGTAATACATGTCTAGCAGTCTACAACATAATAGCATGTAAGATCAAAAGTCACTCCATCCTACAATACTAGGCATGGAAGAGGAAAAGACAGCCCACAGGAAAACTGGACCCAAAGGTCAAAAGCAGGAAAAACATGCATGGGAAAGTAAAACCAAAGCAAATTTAATTACCCTATTCACAAACAATAACCTCTACTTAGGAATACAAGTAAAGTAGGTAAAAAACAAGGGAAAACAGTTAACACGCAATGCCTCGTTCAAGGGTATTGGTGGAATTTTAACATAATACACAATGAATTTCTACTGAAAGGCACAAACCACCTACCTAATGGTTAGGAGATCAATATACATGAACCTCGATGCTTGAATCTCCTTATAACATCATAGATATACAAAAACACATAAAACGTTAAATCCATGATAACTTGCAAAAAGGAGGAATTGGACAACGATGCCCTAGAAGAAGGAAGAGATTACCACTGTGATTCCAACACAATAGACGACAGTCGATTTGGAGAACAGATGTGTTATCGTGGGATCAAAGAAGTATCAGCGCCGTATGGGTGCTTTGGGATGTTTCGGCCAAATAAGAAGACACCCTTGTCAATTAGACTCTACCATGATCCATTTAATGAAAAAAATACATGGCATGTACTTTCCCTTTCTTTACTCCACATTAGGTGGCCTCCATGTCATCCCACATGACCGTGTGTGTGGCCATGACATAGCCAACACACTACCTCTTGTGGAAATGAAGTACAGGGTGTGTAATCATAAAGTACATGGTGTATACTTCAAAAATTTCCAGAAACTCCTCTTTTCTCAAAAACTCAAGAAAAAGGAAAAACATACCTGTAAAGAAGATCCGAGTTCATACAAACTCCCCCACCTTATTGAAATTCATCCTCGAATTTCCCTATCTCAATGTAGAGGAAGAAACCCCGAACAACTCTGGCCACTACGATCGTACATCGGCCTCCCTCTCCCAAGTCTAATCATGTACTCGCATGTGCTGCCATAGCACCCATACCAGAGGAATATACTAGACATAGAGAACATTCGTACTACAATCAACAATCTGGATATGATTCTCCTTGAAAGATGCATCAACCTCCAACTCGACTTCCTCAGGTTGGAATGCAAGAGATAGGCTGTAGGGTAATTTCGGAGCTAAGAAATGTGGAAGACGTCATGCATATCTTGGTAACTCTAAGGTAACTACAATTGATAGGAAATCGGCCCAACTCTCTCCAACACCTCAAACAGCCCGACATACCTTGGCGAAAGCTTACCCTGTCTCCTCATCCTCTGGTGTCCCAAACTCGGTGTGGCATGTAGAAAAACTTGATCCCTGACCTCGAACTCTAGAGGTCATCTCTGCTGATCAACATATGACTTCTGACAAGACTGTGCAGTATCCCTCCTCCTATGAATCAACTCTATCTACTCTATGTTCTCCTGAACACGACGAGGTCCCAGCAAAGCCGCCTCTCCTACCTCTAGGAAGCATAAATGTGATCAACATGGAATACCATTCAAAGCCTCATATGGTGCCATGTGAATAGTCACTTGAATACAATTATTGTAGGAAAACTCCACAAGATGTATATGCTTCTCCCAAAAACCTCCAAAATCCAGAATGCATGATCGTAGCATATCCTCTAGCACCTAAATTGTATGCTCGGACTGGCCATATTTCTCGAGATAGTAAGCTGTCCTCAAAGGTACATGTGTGCCCAAATCCTTCTAAAACCCCTACTAGACTCAAGAAGTAAAACATGCATCCCTATATGAAGCAATGGATTCTGGAACAACATGATGATGTACAATATCCCAGATTTACAAAAACCCAGCTCATAAATACTGACGTTCTCCTTGATTGGAATGAAGATAGAAACATTCATGATCCTGTCGATTAAATCCCCAACTGTGTCATTCCCTCGTGGAGACATCGACAAAACAGTAAAAAAGTACATCACGACATCATTCCACTTTCACTTGGGAATGCGTTTACATATGTAAAAGCCCTACTGGTTGCAGAAGCTCCACCTTCACCAGCTGACAAGTGTAACACCTCATGATGAAACAAACAACATCCCTCTTCATACCTCGCCACCAGTACTGATGGTGCAGATCACGATACATCTTGGTGACTATAGGATGAAATGTCCAAACTGTGTAATGAAAGTCCCGCATTTGCTCCTCGCATATACCTGTTGTCACTCATACACATCCCTGGAGTCATAGGATCTCATCCTCACCTATGGACCACCAAGAAATTTATTCCTCTCTGGAAACACACTCTCTTAGGACTAGTCCTTCATAATATGACAGATGCCTCATTCATACCCAATTAATAAGTGTAGAGGTAAAAACTACAGAAGAAAGGTCTACCCCTGTCTGTCATTCCCCTCCAAATGCATCTCAGAGAAAATAGAGATAATCTAGCTCTCACTACTAGCCTCCTGAACTTCATGTATCTGAGTCCACCTGTTCAACGCATCATCCACTGCGTTGCCTTTCCTCAGCATGTAGGTAAGCTCAGTGTCAAAAGACTGAAGGTACTCAAACCTGTTTCACTGTCTCAAATTTATATCACACTGAGTGAAGATGTACTTGAGACTCTTATGGTCTGTGAAAACATCAATGTTCTCTCCCTAAATATAATGTCTCCAGTAGCATTGGGCCTAAACAACAGTTGCCAACTCGAGATCGTGTGTCAGTTAATTCCTCTCATGTGGCCTCAAATGCCACGAACCATACACAACTACTTCATCTCCCTGCATAAGCACTACTCCCAGCTCGATACCTAATCCATCATAGTAAATGGTATAGCTCTTGCCCAGCTCTGACAAGACTAGTATCGCTGCTGAAGTCAACCTCCCTTTCAGCTCCTGAAATGCTGCCTCACAAGAATCTGAACATAATAAATTAGCACCCTTTTTGGTCAGACCTATCAACGGTGCGGCTAAGCATGAAAAGTCTTGTATAAAACGTCTATTGTATCCACCCATCCCTATAAAACCCTACACCTCAAAGAAGTTCTTTGGATGCTCCTAGGAAACTACTTATCTAACTTTCTCTGGGTCTAATAACACTCCATTCACTGAGCTAACATGACCTAGGAAGTGAATTTGATCCATCCAAAAGTGTCCTTTTGAGAGCTTAGCATATAACTGATTCTCCCTCATTATACTCCAAACGATCTCAAGAAGGGTAGTATGGTCGTGTCGAGTGTGAGATTAAACAGATATATCATCCATAAAACAACCATGATGGAATCCAAGTATGGATGGAACACTCGGTTCATTAGTTCCATGAAAATTTCAGGCGTGTTCGTGAGACCGAAGAGCATAACCATATACTCGTATAGACCATACCTACTCCGAAAGGCTATGATAGGTATATCAGATGGTATAATACACAACTGATGATAACCATATCTCAGGTCCGACTTTGAGAACACTTGGTCTCCACGAAGATGATCGAATAGATCATCCATCCTATGCAAGGGATATTGGTTCTTGACCATCAACTGGTTCAGATTCTGATAATCCACTCAAAACCTAAGGGTGTCATCTGGCTTCTTCATAAACAGGACATGAGAATCTCAAGTATAAGTACTGGGATGGATGAAACCATTGACCTACAAATCCTCCTACTGCTTCTTGAGCTCCTGCAACTCAGGTGTAACCATCCTATAAGGAGGAATAGACACTGGTGCTACTTCTTCACAATCTAAATTGAGAATTCTACCTCACACTCTAGAGGCATACCTAAAATGTCCTCTAGAAAGACATCTTTGAAACAATCCACCACTAGAGGAATGTCTAAATGTGAAGTCCCCTGGTCATCCAGACAAAAACTAGCAATCTGGGTAGTAACTGCTCCCAACCCATGATTCTCTGAACCCACTCTACTCGCATGGACATCCCACTCTCTCTTATGAAGAAAAGATCCACCCTCTGGTGATATGAGAATCACCCTAAGACGATAACATTTGATGGATACCTAGAAGGGAACTAGCCAGTCCATTCCAAGAATGTTATCATAGCCTGTCATCTCTAGAACATAAAGATCCCAAAGGATGTGACACCCACAAACCTCAAGAGGGAACTCCATGAACTAACGTACACTAGATGTTATTTCTCTCAACAGTGTCTCTAGTGTCAAAACATCAAAAGTATAAATGATATAGAGCCAGAAGTTCTTCATAATAACGAAATATATAATTCTATTCATAGAACTGGAATGGAAAAGAGATGAAGATAAAACTGAGGAAACTAGATTCATACCTCGAACTGCAGAGGGTCCAAGATCCTTCCCCTGATGGGTCTTCCCCACTGCAAAAGTCTAGTTAGCTATGTGGCTCTGTGACCTTGCCTGACTACTCTGAGCAGATCCACTCTGCTATCGCTGGTGGCCAAGTGAATGACCACTGCGGTAAGGACCTCTACCTCAACCTGAATGGCCAAAAGAACATCTCTTAACCAGAATAGTGAGAATCTAGTGGAGGTACGAGGAGTCATAGATGAACCCCTTTCCCAAGCTGCTGGTGAAAAGATATGACAGAAACACTAAAGGTTTCCCAACATACCGTAACATCGGCACTCCACTGGGTCTCTCTGGCACTGTGGACTCTTATGAACCCTTCCTCGCATTGGTAGTACATCACCTGGCTACTATAAGATGCATCCCGCCAACTCGAATATCCCCGTGTAGTCTCCTTGCGGCGCTTCTAGCTATCTACTGGCAGAGCACTAACTCTGGATGTCAATCCGCCCTGGCTCACAAACTAGGATTCTCTCAGATTCTGCTCCGTGATTAGTTCTTGGTTGATGATAGAATCAATGGATGTAACCTGAAGATATTCACCAGAGAGAGGATTTCCTGTATGAGGTCATCCTCAAACTTACTTGTCATGAATAAACTATCTCCTCCCAGGAAGGGTGTGAAATGCTGAAGCTCTGTGAAACGAGAGTAATACTCCATAAATGATAGTGTACCCTACTCAAGGTTCATAAACTCCAGGGTTTGGTCATCCCTTAGGGTCTCCGGATTGATGTAGTCCTAGAAGATGCACTGGAACTCCTCCCAATCCATAACCTGCTGATGAACTGCATGTGAGATCACACCCCACCATCTCTTGGCAGAATACCGTAGCATATAGGTAGAGATCATGACTCTCCTATCTAGATGCGTCTCCAGATTCTCAAAGTTCATTAGCATAGCATCGAGCCATGACTCTATAGCCTATGGTCCTCCTTCTCCTACGAAGGTGGGAGGATGCTGCTGCTGGAAAACCTGCCTCAAATTAGCCATCGACGGGGTAGGAGGAGGCGCTCCTTGAAAATTCTACATCATTCTCATGAAGCCTTCCCTGAACTATGCATCAGCACCAATAACATGTATAACAGCTGGTTCCAAGACTGGCATAATAGGAGGATCTTCAGGTGGTCCCTGATCAGCCATGTCCAGTGTCTGATCACTGCCTGGAAACTGGAGTACAACTGGAGGATGTCTGGGTGGCATGAATCTGCAAGGTCAAGCGCACACCATAGATCAGAATTATCATGGACTAAAAGCAATGAGTGTAAGTAGTAAAAAAGAGGAAGAAAAATGTCATGTTTTACAAAACATTACTACATGGCGTGTACACTAGTTACACATCGTGTTCCCTGAAGTCATTCACATGGGCGGGTACCTTTTCCTAAACTAGTCGTGTAACACCCCAAACACACAGTGTGTTCTCAAAACATATGGCATGTACGTGAATCCTATTCCCCTACCTGGGTCCTTCTACATGGTTAATCCCCATGACTCTCCTATGAAAAAACAACACTGCGTGTTCAAGGTAGACACGACATGTACTGTACATGCTTCACCTGGCCCATGTTGTTAGTGACACGGTCAGATACATGACTCAAACTACACGACATGTTCCTCACAGAAACAACGTGTACCTGAAAGGATAACACCGACATGTGTTGTTTGTGACACGGTCGGGTACCTAAGTAAGACTACACGGCATGTTCAAGGTGGAAACAAAGTGTATAAAAAGAGACTCCACCAACCCGTGTTGTTAGGTACACAGTCAGGTTCCTAGGATTTGAATACATGGCATGTTCAAGGCAGACATGGAGTTTTTCCACTAGACATTTATCATTCCATATCTCTACCCACACAGCATATGACACGGTCAGAGACTACACGACATGTACATAATGTGCACAACATTTACTTAATAAAGACGGTTTCTTCCAAAACAGAAGAACACATGGAGTGTACATAACATTAAAAGACATGTATTCTAGGTTTTTCTGTACATTAAGCATCAAAAACTACTCCAGAACCCAAGAAAACACAGAAACAAGCACTGAAAGTGCTAAATTCCAATTCGTGAGGGCCCATTTCCCCATGAATCAATATTTGGCATCTTAATCAAATGATAAACAGGGTAAAAAAGTCAATGATCCGCCAATTTTTGGTCCATGAGTGCCCAAAACACCTCATGAATAAAATTTGGATTCTATTCAAACAAAACCTTACACAACCAAAGATCTAAAAAGAAGCAGATATTTTTATCAAAGCATATATCACAACAACATTCATATTCTATACAACATCTATCACAACAACATGCAATTGCTAATGCACCCTACATGTCATGGCAAGAATGCATGACATGTGTTTTCTAGCATGTGTAAATAATGTGCATGGGATGGAATACCCTTATCTCATCGGGTTGCAACATAAATAGAACCCCAGTAACATCAAATGTAATCTCAAAAAACATGTGAATCACTCAAGGATGAAAAATAAATCAACCATAAAATTGAAAAACCATAAAAATTTCAATAACAAGGAAGGTTGGATTTTCCCCAAACACAGGTAATCTACTCCCAGGCACATCTTTTTACGAAGTAACTATTACGTCTTATCCCTATCTATAGGCTATAAATAGTATTTCAAGAGAAAAGAACATGTCCTCTGATACAACTTTGTAACATCCCAGTTTCGAAAGCCACCGAGAGGCACCCCGTACCCGGTTGGTCACCTGGCCTCGAGCGTATTTCCTCAAACATCAAAGGTTGCTGACTAGTAGTGATGGCCTTGGGTGTGATAGTGGGGATACTATGCACTCATTGACTGACTACACAGTGGATGTAGTAAATATCCAACAGCAGTAAACAGTGAAAGACTTATAAAGAAACAACTGGAGGATAAAAATTTATAAATGAGGCATGATACATAAATTTATAAGAATGTATCCAAAAAAGTCAAAATGGTGAATACAGTACTAAACCAAAGTAAAAAAGGAAAATAGATGAGCAACTCCTCAGTATCACAAGCCTCGACATGGTCCCCTTCTCTCCAGCTTCAGTGCAATCAAGTACCTGAAGTCGAAGAGTGTTTGCCTTTGTCTATTCCTATAGTAATATAATCTGTTTGGACCCAAAATCATGGCCCAAACAGGGTGTGAGACTATATCCCATTAAGAAACCGCTCGAAGATCTGTACCTAACAGTCAGTGAGTATACGACAGGTAAAAGTACAGAAAGCTGTATGCAAGGAAGCACTAAATAGTAAACAGTCCATAGATCAAGCATTCAAAACACCACATAATGTGCAACAACAAAACAGATAACAGAACTATAACCCTTTGGGAAGATCCCATAGCCCATCCCCTCTAGTTCTACCTATCAAGTATATGCAACCCTCTAGGCAGCTCACTTAGTTTCACCCCTATGGTTCAACAAATGTATAGACTCTTTGAGGAAGCACTCACCGTCAATTCCCCCAATTGTCTCATATCGTACTAAAGGCGCTCTTGGGAAGTAGTCAACATCAATTCCCCCTGTGGGCCACCTCGAGGAACTAAAAACACTCCGGGGAAGCACTCAATGGCAATTCCCCCTATGGTCTGACATCGTATAATTATAAAGACGCTCTAGAGAATCCATCAACATAAATTATTCATGTGGTATATACACCAGGATCTCATGGCCCGGTGTAAGTCAAGAAAGCAGAGTTTCACGTAACAGACAAAGTAAACCTTAAGGACTACTTGGATCGTAGTCTACAACATAACAACATGTCAGAACAAAAGTCACTCTGCCCTAAAATACGAGGCATGAAATAGGAAACAGTAGCCAATAGGATAAATAGACACAAAGGAAAAAAGCATGCAAAACATGCATTTGAAATACATCCAAACAACAATTAATTACCCTATTTACAAAAAATAACCTCTAATCAGACATACAAGAAATGTAGGAAAAAAACATGGGCAAAAGCGTAAACACACAATACCCCGTTCAAGGGTATTTGTGGAATTTTCACATAATACTCAAAGACATTCTACATAAAGCCATAAACCACCTACCTCGGGGTAAGAAGATAAATATACATGAACCTTGAAGCTTGAATCTCCTTAGAATGTCTTAAATCTACAAAAATTCATAACACGTTAAACCCATGATATCATGCTAAAGAGGATAAATTGGAAGATGGTGCTCTAGAATATGTAAAAGGTTACTGATGTGATTCCAACACAATTGACGGTAGTCGATTTGGAGAATGGATGTGTGATCGAGGGCTCGGGGAAGTCTCGACATCGTAAGGGTGGTCAGAGACATTTCAGCTGAAGAAGAAGACACACTTATCCATTAGACTTGACCCATGTCATTTTAATAAAAAAAGACACGTCGTGTACTTTTGAAGTACACAGCCCGTACTTTCCCTTTCCATTATTCTCTTTAGGCAGCCTCCACGTCACCCCATGTAATTCCCCAACCCCATTTTCCTAGAGTCAGTGAATTACAACATTGCCATGATCACAAAATATCAAGTCCTGAAAGGCCGATTAGTTTAGTATCCTTGGAATCACTAGATACATTAATAAATGTTACATTACATCACAAATTTAAAAACTAAAATAATATAGTCTCCATGGTCCACACTCATATCCCCTTCAGACTATCCATGCAAGTCATTCATAAAATACTTCCTCACATCCTGGAAAAAATTAAAACATTGAAAGGGATGAGCTCAGATGCTATGTAAGGATAACAATACAACGGAAACATTCATAAATAATCATAAACATTTAAGGCAATGTATAACTAAAACTAAATCCTTTTAAACTTGAACTTCAGAATAAAATGGCAATGATAAAATGAAATAATTCCATTTACTTATTCACATGGATATTCTATTAGTCGAATAATCACATTCAATATCAATAACCATTTTCATAATGATGGAATGCATAATGCCTGACTATCATAACCATGTAGCCAAGGCCTCGTGCCAAGAATATAAATAATATTTTTTCAAGGCCTTGTGCCAAGGCACTAGTTTGTCTCATGAGACCGAACGATGAATCAAGGAGCCATAGCAGGCTCCACCTATCACTTATTAATTCCATTTCATTCCTCATAAGAAAAGGTTGAAAATGACATAAACATTCTTATTAAAACTAGCATACTAAATGTAAATACATTATCCATAAACCATGAATGGTATAAAAAACACATTCATAGTCAAACATATCACAAAACCTTCAATACAATAATGATGTTTTGTATCATTATAAATAAACTTCAAATAAGATTAAAATCCATCAAAGGATGTTGACATAGATGAAATCAAAATTGTTTTAGAGAAATAAATCTTTTTTTAAATCATTTAAAAGTCACATAATTATAAAATAAAACATTTACTTTGAAAATATGCTTATAATCTTGTAAGGGAAGCTTCGACAATTTTATAACGGCTGAAAATAGCCGAACCCGCCGTATAAGTTAAAAAAAGACATTCTTACCTTAATATTGTCGAAAAGGTTAGAAGTACCTTGTTTGGAAAATGACATAAAAATTCCTTTATAAACTTATTATAAAAAGTCATAGAAGGGTATAAATTAATTTCACATATATTATGTAAAATAGTAAGAATATTTTGAAATACATTTTTATGAAACATGGATGTGGATGATAAAGAGGTCCCAGTAGATAATTACGTATAAACAACCGCACATAATGAAGAGATTGTGAAATAAACCCTTACCTTGTACTTTTCCTTGGTTCAAGGTAGGTTAACCTCCTGTATAATGGTGAAATAATGGTTTTTTAAATTATAAAAGAATCATTTAAATTAATATGATATCATATATGATCTTTTTTCATTTCTTTTTAAATAATATCTTAGTATTATCATGGTTTTGGGTGTTAAATTACTCATTTTAATTTATGTGTTTTGTTACATAAGCCATATTTTTTGTAGATAGGTTGTATATTATTCTTATCCTGAATGATATCACGTCCTTAAAAATTATTTTTAATCATTGATTAATCTCACATTTTCATATATTTTATACTGTAAAACATTGTTTATAATCTCACAAAAGTGTTATTGAATGGGTAATTATCATGTTTTTAGGTTTTAGTGTTATTTTGAACCCAAATGTGAAAAACGACTAATTCTGGATTTTTGACCGAACTTTACGTCAGGGGTATTTTGGTCATTTCAGGAAAAATAAAATTCAAAATTTTCGGATTCAAATTTTTTTAGAATCCTTATTTTATTTCCTTCATTTTTGTATTCTGGTCCAGGAGCCGATTCGGTCATCTAAAGGGTCTAAATATTTATTTAATTTGGGAATTTTTCAGGGCGGACAGCATGGACCCACCCAACAGAATCTACGTCAAACTCGGCCTACAAATATCTAAATGATGTGTTTCTAACTGTGATATGACGAGGACATATAAGGACTACTCTACAAGAAATTTGGGGAAGTTTGGAAGTCATTAAGGAGTCCATTAAACGACATACATTTGGAGGAACCATCCTGGAAGCTTCGTCCAGAAACAGAAATCGATAATGAAAAATTTATAACTCCTTCATCCGGTTTTCCAATGAGCTGAAATTTTGGGGAGAGACGGCCAAGATAATTGTGCACAACATTGATGAAGGGAGGAATGCTTGAAAAGGTCATTAAAGGGGTATAAAATGCTCATCATGTCGAGGGTCGAATTATGCCTATAAAAGGAGGCCATCACCTCCTCCTCAAAGAATCCCATTTTTCATCCATTCCTTCAAGGCACCAAGGAGGAGATCTCCACCGAATGAGGTCGGCCGCAAATCTTCCACCTTTCTTTTATGTTATTTATTTTCTTTTTTTAGTTTTTAATTGTAATTTAGATTTCTAATAAATTAATGCATTGTTTTTATTTTTTGTGTCCACCGATTCACCCTCTTTTCTTCCTCTCATCTTACCATCGTGAACTATAATACTCATGATCATGAGTAACTAATCCGAGGAAAATTCTCTCGGGAGAACTTCCTTTCTTCCCTAATTACATTCTGTTTACCATTGCATGGTAATTTAGAATTAAATTTTAGTTTCTTATGATTTATGAATTTCATTTATTTTATTAAATTACATTTATTTCATAAAATATTAAACAACAAAAAATAATTATATTAGGTGGAATAGAAGTAGTGATTTATTAACCACAAAAGCTCCTCAAGAGAACGACCTAGGTCAGCCCCTGTGCTGCACTTAGCTATAAATATTTTTAAGAGCGTGCACGACAACGCTCCGTCAAATTGGCGCCGTTGCCGGGGAGCCAAGTTGTTTTAATTCACTATTTTTTATTCACATTGTGTAAATAATATTCCTTTCATTTAAAAAAAACAACAAGAAAATCATAAATTTTAAAAACTAAAAAAAACTTCTTTTTTCATGATGTATTCAAATTATGATTATTATGCATGGACTGATCAATCTCAACTGCAGGAAAATTTTTACAATGAACTAGATGCACAGTTTCATAGGATTAGCGATAAAGTGAAAAACTTGGAGGGCCAAATAGAATTGATTGCAGAATATGTACGCGCATGCCAAGAACAACCCGAACCTGAACCGGAACCTGAACTAGAATGAGTGGTGGAAGAGATTTCACCCATCATTTTTTATGCTAAAGAACCTAAGGAGGGTTAGAAGGAACTTCTAAAAGAACTTATCACATCATCCCGCACTCAACCATTTCTCAAGGAGGTCCCAGAAGTACACATTCCAACTGATGCACTAATGGGTGGTCAAATTTTTTTTGGAAGAATCTTGGAATAACATCGTCAAAGATAACTTGAAACATGATCCTCCCATGCTTGATATTGTACAATATGTACCTTTTGACCTCAATCTTGCTTTTGAAGATGAAGAAGAATATGCACTTACTGAGATGAAGTTGCCAATGGTCCTGTCAGAAGAAATCAATTTCCAAGCTGACTTACTTGAAAGGGAAGATTTCTTTATTGATTCGTCAAGTTTTAAATTTATTCAAACTGAATTGTTTTCTGACTTCTCCTTTCCTGAAATTTCGGATATAGCACAAAGGGATCGGGCCTTGGATGTTGATGATGAGACCACCCAAGTGGTGGTAATCAATGAAGAAGATCCGGAGAAGCTGTTGGTGGTGCGAATACCTCCTCAACAAAAAATTTCATACCATATGGAGGAGGACACCACCGAAGTTAACATGGAGCACCCTTATCTTTTATTCCCCCCCCCACTTAGAATATCAAATTTCTTCTTTATTCTTTCTCGGGGGTTGGGAACATTCTTATCTTATTTGGGGTTCTCTACTTTCAGTGTTTAATCATGGACATCAGGAAAACTCACATGTGGTGGTTCATCTCAAAGAAACCACACCCACCTTCTGATTGGGGATAATCTACTGAAACTGCCTGACTGGGGGCAGTAAAAACCTAGCACCCGCTTGGGGGTCTAAACCAAGCATTGTCTCTTTTCTTTTTCCTTTTCTCATTCTTTTTATTTATTTTTCTTATTTATTTTTATTACTTTCTTGTAGTCATAAAGTGGCTGCTTTTAGGAGCTTAACTCAAGGAATCCATTTCTAAAATAATATCAGGTTGTATCTTTCCTTCCCTTTGATTTTTATACCTTTATATTTATATTTTGTTCAGTTGAAATAAGGGGTAGTTAAATTTAAGTGCGGGGGAGTGTCAACCTGCTTAGTTATTCTTGTGTGCTTTTCATTTTTTCGGATTTTTGAGCTTTAATGAATATTCTTATCACTTTTCACACATCAATTGATTATAAAGAGTTGAAATGATTTTTGAAATAATGGATTTTAAATGATTGTTGATGTGAAAACATTTTTCTTGAATTGGATTGTCAATCATTTTTATGAGTTTGACTGATTTTTGAAATCCATGACCATGAAAAACTTACTCAAAATATTTTTTCCAATCCTGTGAGGTATTCTAAACCACTTTTACATATTCTTCCTAATACCCACACTTTCTTGAGAGAAACTTGAATTTTGTGTGAGAACCAGAATTTCTGAATATTCTCTTTCGAAGCTTTGGATTTCATGGAATGTATTTAAAATGATTGAGGCATCTCATTGGCTAGCCACATTTTATCATGAGACCCACCTTTACATTTACCCTTCGTAATCCCTTAGATGACATGAATTGCCTTATAGGTTTAAGCCACATTACAAGCCAATTTTTCCATACCTACCCGTACTTTTAGTATTTTTGCATGGATATTTCAAGTTTGAGTGTGGGGGAAGGGTCTTTAGTGTGCGTTCATTGGGATGTGTATCATTTATGGGTAGTGTGAAATGTGAGTCAATATTTTGGGCTGTGGATAATAAGAGAATTGGGCATGTGTCATCATTTCATTGTGCTTTATTTGGTTCATCCATTTCTCCTAAAAAAAAAAGAAAAATGGAGATGAGCTTGAATTCTCATTGTAAATTGTTTTATTACTCATGTCCCTCCCAAAAATCAAGGGCATGAATTGTCATTCATTCATTTTATTCAATTTTTCAGCTCATCCTCTATGAAAAAAAAGAAAAATAAGAAAATAAAGTTGTTCCTTTCTGGAGCTTTAAGAAAAAGAGGAGAACTTAGATGATATCATTCATTATAATCACTTATTGGATCATGTACCATGTCATAAAGATGAGTGGGGTTGTTTTTTCACATTTAAAAGAAGTATTGAGTGAGTAATTTCCTGTGTTTTCACTTGATTTAATCATGCATTGTACTTAAATGTTCAACCTCCTCTTTCTAGCTTGAAACATTTTTCAATCATTTTACCACCGACCCTAAGCCACAGAATCATTTGAACCTTTAATTAAAGCCCTCATGATTAAATTCATTTTCATATTTCACGCTGTGGAGAAATGAAAATTTTCACAAACCTATGGTGATACATGTGATTTTCAAGTATGAGTATAACTCTAGATTCAATTTCTCTTGAGTGAAGAGTGACATAAAATTCAATGTGAGGTAGGTTGTGATTGGGTCCTGGATTGATTTATGAGGTTGAACAAATTTTAATGATTGCAATGAAAATGAGAGAATTATTATTCATAATGAGACATTATTGAATTCTATTTTGGATAAAATCATTGATATTTTCTCATTTTTGATTGTTGTGTGGATTTTGATTTGGATGTAAGATGATTGCCCAGGAGTGCAATGTTTAAGTGTGGGGGAGTGATGAAGCTCACATTTTCATATATTTTATACTGTAAAACATTGTTTATAATCTCTCAAAAGTGTTATTTAATGGGTAATTATCATGTTTTTAGGTTTTAGTGTTATTTTGAACCCAAATGTGAAAAACGACTAATTCTGGATTTTTGACAGAACTTTACGTCAGGGGTATTTTCGTCATTTCAGGAAAAATAAAATTCCAACTTTTCGGATTCAAATTTTTCTAGAATCCTTGTTTTATTTCCTTCATTTTTATCTTCTGGACCAGGAGATGATTCGGTCATCTAAAGGGTCTAAAAATTCATTTAATTTGGAAATTTTTCAGGGCGGACAGCGTGGACCCACCCAACATAATCTACGTCAAACTCGGCCTAAAAATATCTAAATGATGTGTTTATACCTGGGATATTACGAGGACATATAGGGCCGACTCTAAAAGTAATTTGGGGAAGTTTGGAAGTCATTAAGGAGTCCATTAAACGACATTCATTTGGAGGAACCATCTTGGAAGCTTCGTTTAGAAACAGAAATCGATAATGAAAAATTCATAACTCTTTCATCCGGTTTTCAAATGAGCTGAAATTTTGGGGAGAGACGACCAAGATAATTTTGAACAACATTGATGAAGGGAGGAACGCGTGAAGAGGTCATTAATGGGGTCTAAAACTCTCAACAAATCTGGGGTCGAATTCTGCCTATAAAAGGATGTCATCACCTCCTCCTCAAAGCATCCCATTTTCCCATCCATTCCTTCAAGGCACCAAGGAGTAGATCTCCACCGAGGGAGGCCGGCCGCAAATCTTCCACATTTATTTTATATTATTTATTTTATTTTTTTAGTTTTTAATTGTAATTTAGATTTCTAATAAATTAATGCATTGTTTTGATTTTTTGTGTCCACCGATTCACCCTCTTTTCTTTCTCTCATCTTACCATCGTGAACTATAATACTCATGATCATGAGTAACTAATCCGAGGAATATTCTCTCGGGAGAACTTCCTTTCTTCCCTAATTACATTCTGTTTAGCATTACATGGTAATTTAGAATTAAATTTTAGTTTCTTATGATTTATGAATTTCATTTATTTTATTAAATTACATTTATTTCATAAAATATTAAACAACAAAAAATAATTATATTAAGTGGAATAGAAGTAGTGATTTATTAACCACAAAAGCTCCTCAAGAGAACGACCTAGGTCAGCCCCTGTGCTGCACATAGCTATAAATATTTTTGAGAGCATGCACGACAACGCTTCGTCAATCATCAAATGAGAATTATACTTTAATGTATATGATGGGGAATGAATCTCATCACGTTTGTGGAGACTGTAGTCCGTACGTACGCACGAGTGATAATATCATTATTTTGATATTAAAATAATATATAATTGGATGGTATATCATATATAAAGAATCATAATCATTTTATATTTATTATTTACATTAATTACACATCATTATTATAACCATCCAAATAATAATGTATTGAATAACAATTACACCATGACGTGGAGACGATAGGTCGTACGTACGCACGTATGGTGACATGTCATTCAAAGGATGGATAGAATACCGAATATGGTTATACCATATTTATAATTACATCACAGAATATAGAAGATACTGGAGTTATTATTTTATAATTGAAATAACAAAGAAATAAGAAGTGGAAGAAGAAAGGAACTTGGAAAGGGTGGTGGAAACATTACCTCTTCTTCGGATTCTTCCTGTTAGTTTGATCAAAAGGGCTCCATAGGTTGGATTTCTGACCAGACTAAGGCCTCTAGGTTGAAGTGAGTGAATATGAGAGAATAATTTGGAAGGGGTTGGCAGAACTAAATGTCTTTTAAGGTGTGAATAATTTGTTAGAAGTGGTGCCCTTTTATAAGGGGGAGGAGGGGCTATTTAGGTAAAACATAAAGTATTATTTTATAACAAATTAATATTCGGCTTACAATGGCTCCAAACTGGATTATTTAAAGTATAAGGTGGGGATGGGTCGAAAACTACTCAACCAATAGGTTTTAGAAAAGTTGGGTCACTATTTTACCCTTATCCATTATATTTAACTCTTAGTTAAATAGTTTGACATTTACCATGTATCTTTATATTTTTATATTTTATGGTTAATAAACATACAATATACACCCAAGCGACATCCACGTGGTCCATTAGTGATACAACTATCATGATATAAGTCCTTTTTCCGATCCTTATATTTTGAGGAATATAATATCAATTAATAATATAATATTTGTTTTAAAAACTAGTTTTTGTCAATTTTGACACCATTGGGTATTTTGATTTTGATAATTTCCTAACAGCATTATTAAATCGAACACAATTTATATAACCAATCCTAAAATGTTATATTATCCTAAAAAATTAGTGGAATTCATAACAAATCTCTAATTACATTCATTTTGATATTTATAATATCAAATATTATAATATTTCATTAATTATGTAATTACTGCCTCACCATTGTGTCATAAATAAATTAAATTATTTAATGTATAAAAATAATAAATAAAATACCATTATGTAGGGAATCTTTTTTTAATTTTAATTAATATTTATAATCTAATTTATATTATCAATAACCATATATATAGTTATTAAACATTGATTTTAACCCTTTTAACTCTTCTTTGAATTAAATAATAATAAATGTCCTAATCTAATCCAAGTGGACCTAAATGATAATATTTTATTCCTAAGGTTTTTTTTGGTCGAGATACACTTGTCCAATAGAATTAGTACATCTGTTAGGGTAATATTAGTGTCATTTTTACCCTTAATTACCCTATTTAGTTTTAGTCGTGGTAAATAAAAGTAAAAATTCACTATTCAAAAAAAATTTATTTTTACCTTATTGAACCAAATTTTACTTCTTAATATTAACCGTGTCTCTCGGATTATCGGAATTCCACTCACAGAAGTGGTAAAATTATTTTTTATGTAAATTTGCAAATTTTTCTAGGAGGTGGGTAAAAGACAGTGAAAAGTTCAATAATATATATATATATAATTATTCTAAACTAAATCCAATGAATTACATTGAACTTATATAGGTATTATGTATCTATTTTGACCATAATTAAATTTAAATAAAATAAATAATTATTTAAATAACAATTCTTTTTTAAACAATAACTTAGTGTTTTTTCACTATACATAAAAAATTGACTGTTTTTAGAAAAATACCAAAACTTTAACCTAATATAATTTCGATATTCCAAATAAAAAAATGAAGTCTATTTTACCAAATTAAAAACATAAATGTTGAATTTATTAATTTAAAATTATTTCCCATTGTTAAAACAAAAAACGTGTTTTTATAAGATAATAACTATCATAAGATTGACACATGTTTATGTCCAGTTTAAATGTGACAATACGTCCAATGAACAAAATTGTATTAAATGGTAATTATATATTCTAAATATACTTTAAAACCACTCCAATTCATAATTTATCACTATTAATTATTTCTATAAAAAGTTGTTTTTAATTAAAATTTAGTAATTTTAACTATTCATCAAAATGTGAAAGTTATCCGAAACGTACCAAAACATCATCGAAACTAAATTCATATGTCCCGATTCTAAATAAGAAGTTTATTTTGTAAAATAGAATATATAAAAGTTTCAAATATTGGATTTAAAAAGGCTTCTCCATTAAAAGGCTGTAAAATTGCATTTTTTGAATAATACTTCTTTTATCTGAAAAAAATGTATTTGTTCTTACATTATGTCTATGAAACTCATAATATGGATTCTAAAATTATAAGGATTATATAAATTTCAAGATTCAGTTAATACTATTCATAACCTCTTTTGATCGGCTTGTTTGGTAAGTCATGGTGTGCTAGAACTCGGTGTTGCGTGTAGTGTAAGTTATTGAATTACTTTGAAGAAATAACGTACTATGAATCATGGGGTGTTACATTCTTACTTACATAAATAAATTGCATCCTCACAATTCAAAATTATTTTTCGAAAATAAAAGTTTGAAAATAGAAAATACCATTGGGATAAACCACATCGGAAATTAGGTTAATAAAATTTAGTCTTAATAAGAGGAAAAGGGAAATAAAAGGGTCACTGCCAAATTATGATGTTGATTAGGAGAACATTTGTGGAAATTAGTTAAATATAATTAGTGTAGGAACATAAATATTTATAAGTAGTGATTGAGGTCATCAATCACAGACAAGTGTAAAATTGAGGGACTTAAATTCATCAATCTTGGATGATTTAAAATACCATCAGTTCAACAAAACATATGGTATTAGGATAACATAATTTTTTTTAAGATCCCTTCACTAAAGTATAATAATTAATTTCTTCATTTAATAATAGAAGAATAAAAATATATACTTGACAAGTAGAGTCCCATCCTCTAACCAATTTCTACCACAAACACATCTTTCACTCTAAAAAATAATAGAACATAAAAATAATATTGTATTTATCCTATTTGTATAGAGCTCAAAATAAATTAATTTATAATTCATCTACCAGAAATGTTTTTTTAAAAAAAGTCTAAATTATTCAATCCAGGACATCACGTGGGCCAGTGGTAGATGATACACCCTTGTCTCCCTTCGGTTGCGGGTTCAAGTCTCACAGCCTTGCCGGATGCGACGGGTTGCCGCCCGACCTCCGGGTTGTCCTTTTTTGAAAATTAAAAAATAATCTCAAACTAGAATTATCCAAAATACTTCTGTCCAAACTCACAGTCCAAAATTTAGAAAGAAGTTAAACACAATGAAGACCCTTTTTACCCCGTAATAGCATGTGAATACCATCATCATGTATTCTTTTAAAACACTGAAACATACTTAATTACCATAAAACCTTATTGATTACATTCATGCTCCCTCATTCCTTATAGAATACTGGATATACATCATCCATCCAAAAATTTTGTAAACTCTAACAATGATGAAATATACAAATCTTTAATCAGTTTCAAGGTAGTCAAGAATATCCAATATAATTTACCAAATCAACCATATTTTATTTTAAAATCAGTAACTCAATTGTAAAGACCCGTAAAATTTGAGGGAAATTTTTTTCTTAATTTTCTTTGGGATTTTATAAGAACGCCTTTTCTGATGGCACCTGATTCCGAGGCCTGGTGTGCCCGGAATCAATTTCTGAAGTTTAGCTTGGGTACGTTCAGTGAACGAACGAGCGGGATTTACCTAATTTTTGAACCGGTGCTCGGAATCGAAATCTGAGGGAACTGATGAAACCGCAGCGCCACTAATTTCTTAGGAACACCTTTTCTGGAGTTGCGTGTTCTCAGGTGTGGTTATTAAATTAATGGTTTAAGTAATTAATAAAATAAAATTTGTGAAACCAATTTTATTTTTATCTAAGTAGTTATATCCTATGTAAGGGAGTTGGGGTGGGACTCACTATTGAGGTGGGCCCCACACGATCCCCACCCCATTCAACTTCCACGAACCCCAATTAATTTTGTAACTCATGTGCACCCCCCTTAAATGAAAAGTCAACTCTCAACTTAAATTGGATTATTAAACGCCTTTAGTTAAGTCAAATAATTAAATTCGATCATTTGAAATTCGAAAGGGATTGGCATGAGGAATAAAATAAATAAAATCCTTATTTTATTAGGGTTTTTCATTGTGTGAGAAGGATTTGAAGAGGAGAGATCATGTCTGGTAATCCTCATCTTCCTCCATGAAGAACGCGAAGAACACACCGTCGCCGACGAAGAACGCCAGCCTCTAACGAAGGACGACGAAGAGCGCCGAATCCTCGGAGATCGACGACGCGACGTCGTGTACCACGACGCTGAAAATTCTCTTCTCCGTGACGTCGACGACACTAATGGAACCTTGTTCTGTGACACCATCTTCCGCAACGATTATCTCCCGTGATGAACCGTCATTCGACAACAACATGAGGTCGTGTATAATTCCTTGCATTCTTCGTTTAATATTAATGCCACAATGAACACAGAATCAAAGGGGGAGGAGGATCGGGAACTTTTGAAATTCAAATGGGATTGGCATGAGATATAAGATAAGGAAAAGTCGTATTTTATTAGGTTGTTTCGTTGGGTGAGAAGGACTTGAATAGGAGAGCTCAAGTTTTGGAATCCTCATCTTCCTCCTTCATGAGCGTGAAGAACGCACCGACGCCGACGAAGAACGCCAGCCTCTGACAACGGACAACGAAGAATGATGAATCCTCAGAGATCAACGACGTGACGCTGTGTACCGTGACGCCAATTATTTTCTTCTCTGTGATGTCGAGGACACTTACGAAACCTTGTTTCATGACGCTGTCTTCCAAGACGATTATTTCCCGCGACAAACCTTCGTTCGACGACACCTTGAGGTAGGGGTTTGGTTTTGTTCATGTATAATTCCTTGCGTTATTCGTTTAATATCCGGGGCGCCTGTTATCAATTTATCGGGAGGAGGTCAGACCGCCCCAACACGGCCGATCCTCCACCCCCTTTGATGTTGTGTTCGTTGCGGCTCGAACAAACGCGGCACGGTGCAACTGCACGGCGCAGAAACAAGAAGGAACGCGATGAAGGAGCGCGGCGCTGTCGCACTGCGCCATTGAGGCCGAAGAAGCCGCGGTGCCATCGCGCCGCACTAGAGAACCATGAAGAGGCCGCAGCCGGAGCAGGGCCGCAGCGGAGGGGAGCGGCGCCGTCGCACCGTGCCGGTCGGACAAGGCCACGGCGGGGGGAGGTGAGGCGGCCAGAACCGCCGGTCGTTGGTACCATAGAGGGCGGGACCGCGGTGGTCCCGCGGCGGCAGCACCGGCAGGCTGGACCAGGCCGACCGTTTCGGAAGGGAGACTGGGGGGTCGTAACCCCCGACTGGAATGAATGAGCGGCCCCACGTTGGGGGGCAGCCCCCCCCCCCCCCCCTTTCCGCTCAGCTCGGCTAGCACCAAGCTAGCCACCCACGAGCCATGCCCGCGCCAGGCCAACTGGCCGCCTCGGCCGGACCTGCCGCACCGGGCCGGACCGCCCAGGCCGGGCCTGGCCGCGCCGTGCCCTAATGGGCTGGACCAGGACCCGAGTCGGGTCGGGCTGGTTCGGGCCGACCCAGGGGGTCTCGGACCGGGTCGGTCCGGGCCCAAAACACCCTAAAACCGAACCGGTTCGTTCATTTTCCCATATCGTGGGATACAGTACTCCGATCGACGCAGCATCAGTTGTGATGCAATCCATGCATTGAGATGGTCGTTTTGGTATATTAAACTCAAGGTTTCGGGGAACCTTGCATTTGGCCGGGTTGGTTCGAACACGAAACCAACCGGGCCCTCGGAGCAGAAATGCTTATAACGTGAGAGCTCTGGACATCAGATTGATGTGCCATTGACTTTGTTGGATTCCTCATAGTGATATGGAACTTTTGGATTAATCCACTTGAGTTTTGGATGCAGTTGGAATGCGGTCGGGTTGGTTTGACTTAAAAACCAACCGGGCCCCTGGAACGATAAAGACAATAATTCTCAGACCGGACGTCCGATTGACGTGCCGTCTGTCACGTTGAGTTCCTATTGACGATACAGATCTTTGGGATACATCAACTCTGGACTTCGTGTCAGTTGATGTATCATCCCCGTGACTCGTGGAGCAGACCCTCCCCGAATGAGATTGTTGTGTGCGGGAACCCTAGAGCTGGCTGTGACTGCGACAACGATGAAGACTATACATAAATCCTCCGTAGGTTCAACAAAGATGACTACAGCACTCAGCGATCCTGTGTGTATCAGTTCTACTGATCCTACGTCGGTCAGATCCTATGTGGGATAGAGCTCAACGGTCTTGTGTGGGTCAGCGCATACCGATCTTGTGTGGGTCAGATCCTATGTGGGTCATTGTAGGGGTTATTACCTATCGATCTTGTGTGGGTCTGAGAGATTAGATGAATCAGTGGCTACATCTGATCATCTCTATTGTCTTACAAAAAAGTATACCTGTGTGAGCTGAGTCTTGACTTTCAATCATTATCTTCAATAATATTGACTTCATATCCTGTGTGGATTACGTTATGCATTATTGTGTGGATTGGGTTGTGAATTCCTATGTGTAATGGGTTATGTTTTCATGTGTGTATTGGGTTGTACTTGGCCTCGGATGTTGGAGCCGAATCGGAATTGATGACTTACGTATATGTATGTTAATATACTTAAGTAGTGTCGGATGTTAATTCATGATTGTATCTTTCTTTATTGGATTATCCTTTGTCGATTCATGGAGACATTCGGGGGTCTCGGGGTCCCCACTAAGTAGAGTATTCTCACCCATACACGGGCTATGCCCGCACTTCGTTGTGGTGGATGCAGACGACGGACAATGCTGATCGTGGTTAAGGCTTGTGGAGCAAGTCGGTACCTGGAGGTGGACCACTGGGCGGGACGTACATAGAGGGGACGGTTGGACCCGAGGAGCTAAGGAGGCTAATTGTACCCACCCTTCAGGTGGGATTTACAGTGGACATCTCGGCGTAGCTTCTTTACTTTTTAGTTGTTGTACTTTCATTCCAGTTGTACATTACTTTCAGTTTGGGTTTGTATTCCTGACCAATTTCTTTTCCGCACTTACTATTATACCCAGGTTTAATTAGTGGTTACTTCTACTTGCTTACTCTGTGGTGTTTGTTTACTTTATAAAGGTAATGTATTCCCCTTTTTGTCGGGATTTACGCCTTGGTGCTAGTCGCCAGCCACTGGCCTATGGGAGGCGGGTTTGGGTTAGTCACGACATGGGTTCCGAGGACGGGTCATGAAAAATTGGTATCAGAGGAGTTCGGTTCTACAGCAGAACATAGGACTCTAATATTTCTTCTATGGGAAGCAATGGGGTTAAGGGTATTGAGTGTGGATATCCGTCCAGGAAGTCTAGTGTTGGTGCAGAGGCCAACATATCCGTACACCAAGACCCTGACTTCTAATTTCAAACTCAATGCACGAAAACATTGATTGCGTGTCTGTTTCAAAAATTTTCTTTGTGATTAAATTGTTTCAACTCACCAGGTATACAGTTTTGACAGTGGAACACCTGTTTCTTTACAGGATGGCCCCACGATGGCAGCCATCTAGGGTTCCGAGCTTTGTTGATGACGACAGCCCACCGAGCAAGGAGGCCTCAGTGCAGGGCCGTTTTTCAGCGGAGGATCCAGTGGTACCTCTACCCGCCGAGTCACCGATGCCACCATCCCCAGCCTTTGAGAGTGCACGTCACCTTAGTTCACTGCACGAGTTTCAGTATCATAGACCGGGTAGGTTCCGTGGGGAGTTGGACCCTCAGGTAGCCGAGGATTGTCTGGTGGCGGTTGTGTGAGTTTTCAAGATAGTGGTGACACCAGCTAACCTCACAGTGATCCTCGCAGTGAGCCTCCTGCATGCGGCAGCAGGTAGATGGTGGAGCATGATGCTCCAGGTGCACGATGAGGAATCTCTTCTCTGGATGGACTTTGAGAGCTTCTTCCGCTCGGAGTTCGTCCCAGCCACAATTTGTGCGGTACGCATCCAGGAGCTTCTACATCTGTGGCAGGGCAGCATGACGGTCGCCCAGTACTCTGCGAGATTTACAGATCTCTCGTGCTATTCTATAGACATGGTACGAGACCCATTCTTCCAGGCTCGGACCTCCGAGCAGGGACTGAGGCATGATATTAGGGAATCATTGATCTCCCCCACCATTCCGACATAGGAAGAAGTACAGGAGCAAGCCCTTCTCATTGAGAGCTTTTTTTCTGATCCTACACTAGCAGTGAGACCTACGCAGGGCGGCACGTAGCAGAGTCTTCTGCAGCCGACAGTAGACAGATGTCGCAGAGGTCCAAGCGGACCAAGCCATCTGGCTGACGACCACAGGATAATGGCTCGAAGGTGAGGGGAACACGCTGAAGATCCAACCTTACGAGTGGCAGACAGTGCTATGCATGCGGTGGGTAGGTCCACATGGCTCGTGACTGCCTGACTTTCCATGAAGATGAGAAGTAGACGGTTGAGGGACCACCCAGGAAGAGGCAGAGGTTCGACCATGGCTGTCCGCAGGGAGCAGGTGGACGAGGCTGAGGAGCTAGTCGAGCAGCATGTGGTGGACAACGTTTTGAGGCTCTACCACCACCACCACCACCAGGAGGTCCACCCCGACCACATGGGAGAGCTGAGCCTCAGGAAGGTAAAGCATACGAACATATTTCTCCAAAAGCAGGTCGACAATTGCGGGACTAGCTCCTGGCATGGGGGCCTTTGCCCATAATGCCTCTAGGTTCGTTGTTTGTGTTGCTTTGTGTCCTTGTACATTGACATGAAGTAATAAAAGACACTTGAAATAGTTATGTTATATTTATTTTTCTTTTGAATGTTAATACTAAGAGGTTCCGGTTAAAAAAACTGATGACTTGACCCTTACATACGAGATTCATACTGGAGGAGACCTAGTGACCACAAACTGATACCAAAAGTGTGACTCAACCCTTGAAGGTGAGAGTAACGGTTGGATATCTTGGTAGTAGCGTCAAGGCCTTACGACATCATCCATGACATGAATTAACTGATCATGACGAGATTGACTGTATTAGGCAAGGAACGTGGTTCATCCAGGGGATGAGACCAGGTTTCTCTTTTCAGAAAAGGAGAAATCTTTACAGCTTTGAAGAACGTTAGGGAAGAAGGGGAAACCCATGGAGTGGTCAGAAAGATGTCAGTAGAGCTTCCAGGAGCTGAGACAGACATTGACCAGTGCACCTATCTTGAGGCTACTGGAGGAGGGAGTAGGGTACTTAGTCTACTACGATGAATCAGGAACCGGACTCGGATGTGTCCTGATGTAGGAGCAGGTCGTGATCGCAAATGGATCATGTCAGTTGTGGTAGCATGAGATGAACTACGCTACCCATGACCTGGAGTTAGCAGTAGTGGTCTTTTCTATGATGATGTGACGACACTATCTGATGGGAGAGTGCTTTACAGTCTACTCTGACCACCAGAGTCTTAGGTAAATCTTCTCACCTAAGGACCTGAATCTGAGACAGTGGCGGTGGATCGAGTTCCTCCAGGATTATGACTTTGAGATAGTCTATACTCCTTGAAATGGGAACGTAGTAGCCGATGCTCTCAGCAGGAGGATGGGCATTCAGCTACTCGGGGAGGCGACAGAGCAACTAGACGCTTTGCATATATCCTTCATGGATAGAGATGATGCGTCCTTTCTTCAGTCACTCACAGTCACTCCTCCAGTACTGCAGCGGGTCCGAGAGGAACAGCGTGTGGATGCTGACTTTGAGACACGGTGTGCACAGATAACCTTAGGATAGGCACCTGATGGATTCTCTGTAGGAGGAGAGCATGTCATTCTTTTCAGAGGATGTTCCATGGTACCAGTTCCTTTATAAGAGGAGGTGCTGAGAGAGTTTCACACTCCCCCTTTAGCGGTACATACAAGAGTGGTGAAGATGTACCAGGATCTCATATGATAGCTCTGGTGTTTGGGTATGAAGAAGGCTATGCCAGAGTTTGTTTCTCGATGCCTCACCTGCTAGTAGGTGAAGGAAGAACACCAGGTACTAGCAGGATTGGTACAGCCCTTAGAGGTCCCGTAGTGGAAGTGGGATGAGGTATCAATGGATTTCATGACTGGACTTCCACGCACTTCTAGAGGTCATGTATCCATTTGGGTGATTGTCGACTGACTCACCATTTCAACCCACTTCTTACCCATCAGAGAGAAGGGATCAGCAGAGATCTTGGGACGTTCCACGTTTAGGAGATTGTACAACTTCATGGTTTGCCATCATCTATCATCTCTGATCGAGATGATCATATTACTTCCCGGATTTGGAAGGGGTTATAGGAGGCATTCAGGACACAGCTACGTCTGAGCACCGCCTTTCACCTTCAAACAGATGGTCAGAAGGAGAGGACCATTCAGACCCTCGAGGAAATTCTCCATGCATGTGTCCTAGACTTTGGTCACAACTGGGAGGATCACCTACCTTTGGTGTTGTTTGCGTACAACAACAGCTACCACTCCACCATCGGTATGGCACCATACGAGGCATTGTACGACTGACCTTGCAGATCACCGCTGTGCTGGACAGACCCTGGGGAATCATCACTTGTGGGATCAGAGATGGTCCATGCCATGACAGAGAAGGTCCATGTCATTCAGGAGTGGTTGAGGACATCTCAGAGCCAGCAGAAGTCTTATGCTGACAGGAGGCGGAGACCACTAGAGTTTGAGGATGGCGACCACGTCTTCTTGAGAGTCTCACATCGACTTGGTTTACGGGGATTTGGCCGAGGCAGCAAGTGATATCCGCACTTCATCGGACCATTCCAGGTCTTCAGTAGGATATGCGAGGTGGCTTATCGCCTGGCTCTACCACTTCAGTTTCATCGGAAGCACGATGTCTTCCACGTATCTTAGATGAGGAGATATGTGCGCGACCCAACGCATATCATCGACCATGGGGAGTTGGACATTGACGATGGGGTGGCTTTTGCGGAGGTCCCGATGGAGATCGATGATCGAGATGATCGGGTCCTACGTGGGCGGTCGATTACTCTAGTGCGCATTAGATAGAAGCACAGGAACCTCCAAGAGAGCACTTTGGAGTGGGAGGCTCAGATGCGTGCTCAGTACCAACTTTTGTTTCACTAGTTTTTGAGGTATCTTTATGGGGACATAATGCCCTGAGGTGGGAGTAATGTAAAGACCCATAAAATTCAAGGGAAATTTTTTTATTAATTTTCTTTGAGATTTTACAAGAACGCAGTTTCTGACGGCACCTGATTCCGAGGACCGGTGTGCCCTGAATTAATTTCCGAAGTTTATCTCAGGTACGTTCAGTGAACGAACGAGCGAGATTTTCCTAATTTTTTAAGCAGTGCTCGGAATCAAAATCCAAGGGAACCGATGAAACCGAAACGCCGATAATTTAGAAGGAACTCCTTTTCTGGAGTTTCATTTTTACGGTTTTGGTTATTAAATTAATGGGTTAAGTAATGAATAAAATAAAATATGTGCCACCAGTTTTATTTTTATCTAAGTAGTTATATCCTATGTAAGGGAGTTGGGGTGGGACCCACTAGTGAGGTGGTACCCACACGAGCCCCACCCCTTTCAACTTCCATAAACTCCATTAATTTTGTAACTCACCCGCACCCCCCTTAAATGAAAAGTCAACTCTCGACTTAAATTGGATTATTAAACGCCTTCAGTTAAGTCAAATAATTAAATGCGATCTTTGGAAATTCAAAAGGGATTGGCATGAGAAATAAAATAATGAAACACCTTTTTTATTTGGTTGTTTTTTGTGCGAGAAGGAATTGAAGAGGAGAGCTCATGTCTTGGAATCCTCATCTTCCTCCTTGAAGAATGCAAAAATGCACTGTCACCGATGAAGAACGTCAGCCTCCGACGAAGGACGATGAAGAACGCCGAATCCTTGGAGATTGACGATGAGACTTCGTGTACTGCGACACAAATGATTATCTTATCCATGATATCGATGAATCTTACGGAACCATGTTCTATGACGTCGTCTTCCATGACGATTATTTCCCACGACGAACATTCGTTGGACAACACCTTGAGGTAGGGGTATGGTTTTGTTCGTGTATAATTCCTTGCATTCTTCGTTTAATATTTGGGCCGCCTGTAATCAATTTAACAGGAGGAGGTCGGACCACCCCAACATGGCCAATCCTCCTCCCCCTTTGATGTTGTGTTCGTTGCGGCTCGAAGAAATGCGGCGCGTTGTAACAGCACAACGCAGAAACAAGAAGGAACATAACGAAGGAGCGCGACGTCGTCGTGCTGTGCCATTGAGACCGAACAATCTGTGGCGCCGTGACGCCTCTCCGGAGAACCATGAAGAGGTCGCGACCAGAGCGGGGCTATGGAGGAGGGATGCGGTTCCATTGCACTGCACCAGTCGGACAAGGCCGCGGTGGGGCGGCCGGAACCGCCGGCCGTCGGCACCTCGGAGGGCAGTATCGCGGCTGTCCCGCGGCGGCAGCACCGGCCGGCCGGACTGGGCCGACCGTTTTGGAAGGGAGACCAGGGTTCATAACCCCCAGATGGAAAGAAGGAGCGGCCCCATGTGGGGGGGCCTCGGTTTCAATCAAGGGGGGAAGCCGCCCCCACCCTTTCCGCTCAGCTCGGCCAGCACCGAGCTGGAAACCCGCGAGCCACTCCCATGCCAGGCCAACCTGCCACCCAGGCCGGGCCGCACCGGGCCACGCCAAAATGGGTCTCACCCGGACCCTGGTCAGGTCGACCCGGTTCGGGCCGACATAGGGGGTCTCGGGCCGGGTCGGTCCGGGCCCAAAACCCCCGAAAACCGAACACGTTTGTTCATTTGCCGATATCATGGGATACGAACCTCCGATCGACGCACCGTCAGTTTCTATGGGATACATGGATCGAGACAGTCATTTCAGTATATTACATTCATGATTTCGAAGAACCTTGGGTATGGCCGGGTTGGTTCGAACATGAAACCAACCGGACCCTCCGAGCAAAAACGCTTATAACTTGAGCTCCGGACGTCCGATGGACGTGTCGTCGACTTTTTTGGATTCCTATTAGTGCGAAAAACCTTCTGGCTTACTCCGATCGGGGTTTGGTCGCAGTTGGACTATGGTCGGGTTGGTTTGGACTTAAAAACCAACCGGACCCATGGAACGAAAAGCCAATAACTCTCAGACCGGGAGACCGATTGACGCGTCGTCTGTCATGTTGAGTTCCTGCTGATGATACGGAACATTGGGATACATCAACTCCAGACTTCATGTCAGTTGATGTATCAGCCCCTTGACTCGTGGAGCGGACCCTCCCCAAATGAGCTTGCTGTGTGCGGGAACCCTAGAGCTGGCTGCGACTGCGAAGATGATGAAGACTGTACAGAAATCCTCCGTGGTTTTGACAGCGATGAATACAACACTCAGCGATCTTTTGTGGATCAGTGCTAATGATCCTCTGTGGGTCAGATTCTATGTGGGTCAGCGCTCAATGGTCCTTTGTGGGCCAGCGTATACTAATCCTGTGTGGGTCAGATCCTGTGTGGGTCATTGCGGGGGTTTGTATCTATCGACCCTATGTGGGTCCGACAACTTAGATTAATTTGTGGCTACATCTGATCATCTCTATTGTCCTACGAAGAAGTATACATGTGTGAGCTGAGTCTTTACATTCAATCATTATCTTCGATAAGAGTGACTTGATATCCTGTGTAGATTACGTTATGCTTTCCTGTGTGGATTGGGTTGTGAATTCCTATGTGGAATGAGTTATGTTTTCTAGTTTGGAATGGGTTGTACTTGGGCTCGGATGTTGGAGCTGAACCAGAATTGATGACTTAGGTATATGTATGGGAATATTCCCAAGTAGTGTCAGATGTTACTTCATGATTGTATCTTTCCTTTGTGGATTAACCTTTTTGGATTCTGGGAGACCTTCAGTGGTCTCGTGGTCCCTACTGAGTAGCGTATACTCACCCCTGCACGGGAAATGCCCGCACTACGTTGTGTTGGATGCAGACAACGAATAGCGCTGATCGTGGTTGAGGCTTGTAGATCATGTCGGTACCTGGAGGTGGAATACTGGGCGGGACATACACAGAGCGGACGACTGGACCCGAGGAGCTGAGGAGACTATCTGTACCCACCCTTCAGTTGGTATTTTTAGTGGACAACTCACCGTTTCTTCTTTACTTTTCAGTTGATGTACTTTTTTTGCAGTTGTACATTACTTTCAGTTTGGGTTTGTATTCTGCACCACAAACTTTTCTGCACTTACTATTATACCCAGTTTTACTTAGTGTTTACTTCTTCTTGCTTACTCTATGTTTTTTGTTACTTTATAAAAGAAATATCTTCCCCTTTTTGTCGGGATTTACGCCTTGTTGCTAGTCGCCAGCCCGTAGCCTATGGGAGGCGAGCATGAGGTAGTCACGACATGGGTTCCGAGGACGGGTCGTGACATCAATATTAGTACCATATTAAGGTTTTTCTTTCCTTGAACCATGTAAATTCAAAAAAAATTAACTTGTTGTAGAGTCACATTTCATATTACCATAAAATCTCAAATCGTCAATGAAATAGTACTGCAGTACAATCCTTATTTATTTCCAGTACATCATTGATACAACACTTCAATGAAATAATTCCAAAATAATAACATAAGAACAGTAGTCATTCCTCTTCATCTGTGGTAGTATCATAACTTGATTATTATCCAATAGCATCATTTGCGGCATAGTCTGATGATTGGGACATTGGTTCGCATAATGTCCATACTCCTTGTAGATGAAGCATTGTAATTTGAAACCTTTTTCATACCCTTATATTCATGTACATGGTGTAATTTTTCTCCACACTTATAACATACTCCCATTACCTTCAAGAAATCTCCAAGGTGAGTCTTTCAATAGTTATCACATATGGGAAAATCCTTCTTTACCATCTTCCCATTATTTGTTCTTCTCTCTACCATCCTTTCCTTTAATGGCTTCCCTTCAAAGCCATAGGACTCTAAAAATTATTTACTTATCATATCAACACATGATACTATTTCTTCATATAATGATAATACATGGGATACTATTTCCCTTTTAAATTATAGCTTTAGACCATGAAAGATATGATCCTTCTTACTCTTTGGATCATGTGTATTTCTGGAGTTCTCATTCCTTCTACTGGGCGCCATTTCTAAAAAATGGCATACACTTGATTAGTTTATAAATAGAAATACCTAATCCCAAACTTGTAAAACAATTACCATAAATTAAACAGTTTATGGATATAATCCATAATCATAAAGATGTTTTCTTTGCGGATGCATATACTCATAAACACTTCATAATGGTTCATAACGAAAATGAGAATTATCCTAAGCATATACCCCGAGAGTTTTGTAACCAAATGTGCACCAAGGCCCGTTGTCATGCACCAGTTCCCGTTCGAGTCTAGCTCAATGCGGTGTTATCAGGTTTTACCCCTAGGTAAATCTGTGCCAGAGCCACCACTATCTGCTTGTATCCAGAAAGAGATTTATTGTTCGGAAAACTAAAAAAATCTCTACAATACCAAAATTCTATGAAATTCTTCTATACTAATCCTCAAAGTCTATCTTAGGGCTATGTGCTCTAATAAGAGTTTATCAAAATCTATCTTCCACGTTTTGTACTAAACTTCCTCTGATACCAACTATAATTATCCAACCCCAATTATCCAGAGTTGGTGGATTATAACATTGGCATGATCACAAAAGATCAATTCTCGAAAGACCAATTAGTTTAGTAGCCTCGAATCAATAGATACATTCATAAATGTTACATTACATCATAAATTGAAAAACTACAATAATATATTCTCCATGGGCCACACTCATATACCCTTCAGACTATCCCTACAGGTCATTCCTAAAATACTTATTCACATCGTAGGAAAAATTAAAACATTGAAAGGGGTGAGATCAGATGCTCAGTAAGGATAACAATATAGCACAAACATTCATAAATAAGTATAAACATTTAAGTCAATGTATAACTAAAACAAAATCATTTTAAACTTGAACTTCAGCATAAAATGGAAAAGATAAAATGAAATAATTCCATTTACTTATTCACATGGATATTCTACTAGTCAAATAATCACATGAAATATCAATAATCACTTTCATAATGATGGAATTCATAATGTCAAAGTATCACAACCATGTATCCAAGGTCTCGTGACAAGAATAAAAATAAAATTTTGTCACGGCCTTGTGCCAAGACACTTGTTTGTCTCATGAGACCAGCCGATTCATCGAGGAGCTATAGCGGTCTCCACCAATCACTTATAAAGTCCAATGCATTCCTCATATGAACAGGTTTAAACATACCATAAACATTTGTATTAAAACTAGAATATGAAATGTCAATACATTGTCCATAAACCATGAATGGTATAAAAATAACACATCCATAGTATGACATATCACAAAACCTTTAATACAATATGAAAGTTTTGTATCATAATAAATAAACTTCAAATAAGATTAAGATCCATCAAAGTATGGTGACATAGATGAAGTCAAAACTATTTGAGATTAATATCTCTTTTTTTTAAATCATTTAAAAGTCACATAATTATAAAAGAAAACATTTACATTGAAAATATTCTTATAATATTTTAAGGGAAGCTTGGACAATTTTATAATGTCGGAAAATAGCCACACACATCGTATAAGTTAAAAAAAGACATTCTTACCTTAATTTTTTGGAAAAGGTTGAAAGTACCTTGTTTGGAAAACGACAGAACCATTCCTTTTATAATATTCTTATAAAAATTAAAACAATGGGATAAATGAATATAACCTATATTATGTAAAATAGTAATAATGTTTTGAAATACATTTTTATGAAACATGGATGTGGATGATAAAGAGGTCCCAGTAGACAATTACGTATAAACAACCTCAGATAATGAAGAGATTGTGAAATAAACCCTTACCTTGTAGAATTCCTTGGTTGAGGGTAGGTTAACCTGCAGTATAATGGTGAAATAATTGTTATTAAATTATTCAATGATCATTTAAATTAGTATTATATCATATATGATCTTTTATCGTTGATTTTTTAATAATATCTTAGTATTATCGTTGTTTTGGGTGTTAACTTACTCATTTTCTTTTATGTGTTTTGTTACATAAGATGTGTTTGGTATGGATAGGTTGTATATTATTCATATCCATAATGATATCAAGTCCTTAAAAATTATTTTTAATCATAAAATGAGAATTAGACTTGAATGGATACGATGGGTAAAGAATCCATTCGCGTTCGTGGAGACGGTAGTCCATATGTACACACGAGCGACAATATCATTCTTTTGATATTAAAATAATATATAATTGGATGTTATATAATATATAAAGTATCATAATCATGTTATATTTATTATTTACATGAATTATACATCATTATTATACCCATCCAAATAATAATGTATTGAATAAAAATTACACCATGATGTGGAGACGGTAGGCCTTACGTACCCACGTATGGTGATATGTCATTCAAAAGATGGATAGAATACTGAATATGGTTATACCATATTTATAATAACATCACAATATGTATAATATACTGGAGTTATTATTTTATAATCTAAATAACAAAGAAAGAAGAAGCGGATGAAGAACGGAATTTGAAAGTGGGTGGTGAAAACATTAACTCTTCTTTGGGATCTTTCTTTTGATTTGATCAAAAGGGCTCCTTAAGATGGCTTTCTGATCAAAATAAGGCATCTAGGTTTAATTTAGGGATGTTTAGAGAATAATTGGTCAGGGTTTGGCTGAACAAAATGGCTTTGAATGTGTGAATAATTTGTTATAAGTGGTGTCCTTTTATAAGGGGGAGGAGGGGCTCTTTAGAAAAAACATAACGTATTATTTTATAATAAATTCATATTCAGATTATAATGGCTCCAAACTGGATTAGATAAATTCAAATGTGGGTATGGGTCGAAAACCACTCAACAAATAAGTTTTAGACAAGTTTGGGTAACTATTTTACCCTTATCTTTTATATTTAACTCTTAGGTAAATAGTTTGACATTTACCATGTCTCTTTGTATTTTTATATTATATGGTAAATAAACAGACTATATATATCCAAGAGACCCTAAAGTGGTCCATTAATGATACACCTATCATTATATAAGTCTTCTGTCCGAACAATATATTTTTAGGAATATAATATCAATTAATAATATAATATTTGTTTTAAAAACTCTTTTATGTAAATTTTGTAACTATTGGGTATTTGGTTTTTTATATTTTTCAAACAGCGTTATTAGATCGAAAAAATTTAAATAACAAATCCTAATTTTTCATATTAAACTAAAAAATTAGTGGAATTCATAAAAAGTCTCAAATTACATTAATTTTGATATTTATAATATCAATTATTTTAATATTTCATTAATTAGGTAATTACTGCATCACCATTGTGTTATACATAAAATAAAATATTTAGTGTCTAAAAATTATAAATAAAATACCATTATTTTGGAAATTTTTTGTTATTTCTAATGAATATTTATAATTGTATTTATCTTATTTATAACCCTATATTAAAAATGATTATGTTATTAAACATTGATTTTAACTCTTTTAACTCTTGTTTGAATTAAATAATAATAAATGTCCTAATCTATTCCAAGTGGACATAAATGATAATATTTTATTCCTAAGTTTGTTTTTGGCCGGGATACACTTGTACAATAGAATTAGGACATGTGTTAGGGTAATATTAATATCATTTTTACCCTTAATTACACTATTTACTTTTATCCGTGGTAAGTAAAAGTGAAACGTTACTATTCACCAAACATTATTTTTATCTTGTTGAACCACATTTTACTCCTTTATATTAACCGTGTCACTCGTATTCTCAAAATTCCACTCACAGAAGCTGTAAAATTATGTTTTATGTGAATTTTCAAATTATCCAAGGAGGTGGGTAAAAGACGGCGAAAAGTTCAATAAAATTTTTATATATCTAAAATTATTCTAAAATAACTCCAATAAATTACATTGAACTTATATGCATATTTTGTATATATTTTTACCTTAATTAAATTTAAATCAAATAAATAAACATTTAAAAAAACTTCGGTTTTAAACTATAACTCTGTGTTTTTTCAGTATTCATCAAAAATTGAATGTTTTTAGAAAAATACCAAAAATTCACTGTAAACTAATTTCGATATTCCGAATCCAAAAATTAATCCTATTTTACCAAATTAAAAACATATAAGTTTCATTTAATAATTTAAAATTAATTCCCATTGTTAATACAAAAAATGTGTTTTTAAGAGATAATAACTATCAAAATATTGACACTTGTTTATGTCCAGTTTAAATGTAAAATTAAATCCAATGACCAAGATTGTATTAAATGGTAAAAATATATTCTAAATATACTTTAAAACCACTAAAATTCATAATTTATCACTATTAATTATTTCTATAAAAATGTTTTTTTTAATTAAAATTTAGAAATTTTCACTATTCATCAAAATATGAAAGTTATCCGAAAAGTACCAAAACATTATCAAAACTAAATTATTATTTCCCTATTCTAAAGAAGAATTTTATTTTTTCAAATTGAATGTATAAATGTTTCAGATATTGGATTTAAAAAGGATTCACCAATAAATGGAAGTAAAATTGCAATTTAAAAAAAATACTTCTTTTATCAGAAAAAATGTATTTCTTATTACATTATGTCGAAGACACTCATTATATGGATTCTAAAATTACAAGGATTTTATAAAGTTCAAAATTCAGTTAATACTATTCATAACCGCTTTTGAACAACTTGTTTGGTAAGTCATGGTGTTCTAGAACTCGATGTTGCGTGTAGTGCAAATTATTGAATTACATTGAAGAAATAACATTCTATGAAATCGTGGGGTGTTACACCCCACATGATCATGTGTGTGGCCTTGACATGGCTAGAACACAGCCTCCTACAGCAGCGAAGTAAATCGTGTGTACATATAATGTACTCGTTGTGTACTTCAAAAATATCCAGAAACTCATCTTTTCTCAAAAACATCATAAAAAGGAAAAACATACCTGAAAATAAGATCAATTTTCTTACAGCACTGAAAGTGTTAATGAGATAAAACTTATGTAAAATGGTTCATTTTGAAGGAAAAATCATTGATCATATAAGATATTACCTATTAGATTTGATAAATTATCAAGCAATAGTGGGTAAAAGAATAAGGTGTTTCTTAGGAAACTAGGTGATGAGGTGGTGGGATTTAACATAATTTAAATGATACTGAAATTAATTAAAATAAAATATTACAAGAAAAATAAGTTTTTTATTATAGTATCCAACCATTAGATTTATATTATATATCCTATTTATTAAATAATATCCACATCTAAATAAACAACCTTCATATTTCCAAGTAATATCTTGGTACCTCATTGTATCTTTTATAAAATTACACACATGAATACATCCCCAACCCTCCCCAAAACAACATTAATTTAATAGAAACCAAAAAATAATAATTTAATATATTTATAATTTAATACCAATACAATGAATTCTAAATTATATATTATATATTTAAAACTCCCCAACTATAATCCTATAAGAGTGTGTATACCTCTCTTTTCTATTGATACATACTAACATGGTACATTATATTACATTTTTAAAAAATTAAAAATTTTAAGATACTTCGATCACTTATCTTATATTTTTTTGTGGTCACATTGTGTAATTATTTACATTAGTAATCTAAAACCAATATACAATATAAATATATCAACCAAAACACCCTGAATCTAACTATTAAAATCCAAAGATATATATTTGAAAATAATTGGCCGAGTATAAGGGGATTATATTATTGGGGTATCATTGGATTAGTCCCATAAATATCAATTTATTTTACCTGTAAAAATAGATATCATAATCACATTCGTAATGAATCAAAAAATGTCATTTTAATGTCTATTGTACAAGGGAAAATTGAAAATATAGCTACTGATTTCATGTTTTTAAATTACTAAAAACCCCCATTACCACATGCCACTATATATAATTTATTCCGTTCATTTTAAAGAATATTATAGTATATTATAATTTTAAATTTTAAAAAATTTCTTATAAAAACCACATTGACCATTAAATCATTAGCTTGAAATAAAATTTTTATCCACCTTTGAAAAAAAAATGAAATTAACATTTTTGGTCTATAAAAATTAAATTCTTATAGAACATATTGAATAAAAACATAACATTTTAAATATTAAAGTTACACTACATGAATATTCATGAAACTATTTTCCATTAAAAATATAACTATTTAAGATACATTCATGGAATTCCTATAATATTCATTAATTTATTATTCTATTCAAAATAAAAATCTAATATTTCCTTGTACTTATAGATAATAATATTCAGTATTTCAATGATTATTTATAGTTCCATAGTCACTCTCCTAAAAATTAAATACCTCTCAATTGTAAAATAAATTAAAATTACACCATTATAAATCATTATTCATATAAATATACTGATAATTTTAATTGGTGATTAATATTTGAAAACCTAAGACCCCTTACCATTGGTAAGACAATCCAAAAATTTATGGTATAAGATATTATATTCTCAATTATTCATTTATGATTTTTAGATGATCAAGAAACATAAAAAATTATAAAGCATTATTCAAAATTGATTACAAACATCAAATGGTATTATAGCCATAATTGAGAGCCTCATTTTATATATTTCATTGTTTTTCCATTAAAATCACAAAAATATATATTTAATATGTCATATGATATTAATTAAATAGGGAAAATTCAAGGAAATAAGTCAGTGGAAAATTAATCATCCCCTAGTAGTTGTATCCATGGAAAATATTCCATAAAATTAATAAGTTATTAACTATTTACCAAATATATTAATTATTTTCATAAAATTATAGATATCCCTGA
>CAUJRU010002951.1:0-61080 GCA_963277665.1 Viscum album
AACACACACACCAACAGATTTCTCAGAAGAAAACAAATGCATTATATAAACAATCTACTAAACAGTTTCAATGTAAATAAAACATTAAATTGAAAAAATTTCAAACTACACAAATTAATTAAATAATTTGTTAAATTAATCAAGCTTCCATATTAATTGATAAAATAATAATTAATCATGGAACCACCTACCTCAGCTATCGAAAACTCTAACACTCAATGTGAAACTACAACTTCCCATCAAACGCACCACAACAATTCTGAAATGAACCTTAGAAACAATATATTGAAAAATGCATCAAAATAGATCCAAAACACACCAACCATTCCAAAAACAACACCATTCACACCACAGAATCAAGTCAGGAACAAAATAATAAATTCAATCGCGCATATTAAATTCATATAATGGTTTTAGGGAATGGAACGACTTACCTTGCGTGAATAAAACCCCATGTTTTGGTGCAAATTCCAATTGCGAAAAAAAACGCACCCCAAGAAAACCCTAAGGAGTCATGTTCCATCCAAAACAAAGACAAAAAACAACATGATTCCATAAAAAATATAATACCCAAACAACTGGAAAACCAAACACCAAGAACAAGGGACAAAACACTATCAAAGAGAAGAAAAGTGTATACCGTAGAGAGAGGGTGTGGCGGTGCGTCCAACGCTCAGCCGAGGCAGGGGGTCCAGTCGCTGGGTAATAGAGGGTGGTGTGTCGCGAATCTGGAGGAGGACAGACTAGGGGTGGGGCCGGGGTCTCTGCGGTGGCTTGAGATGATTATGCTGGTCGGTAGATGGTTGGTCCGTCTAATGATGCAGGAAAGGAGGGTAGGGGTACCACGTGAGGGGAAGGCCGACCGGCTGGTCTGAAGGCTGGCCGAGGGGAGTCGTTGGTGGGGTCCATGCGATGGCGTGATCCAAGAGCGGGGGTGCGGCGCCGGACATGGGAGGGGAGGGCGGCGAGTTGGGCAGTCTGGAGGGGCATTGGGCGACGTGAGGGAGAGGTAAACCAAGGGGTGCGGCAGTTCGCGTGAAGGAGAAAAATGGGGAAGGGGTTCAATGGGCTAGGTATGAGGGCACCGAAAACAACAAAAGAGAGAAAAAACGGTGAAACCGTAAACAAAGAAAGAATAAAAGGTAAAATAAAATAGAAAAAACACTAAAAAAACAAAACTAATTATAATATTAACATTAATAAGAATATCATTCTTAAACTAAATCCTTAAAATTTATAATAAAAATAAGAATAAAGATAACAAAAATAGGGTAAAAAAAGTTATGTCTTCAAAATGATAACGTTAATTAAGATGTTAATAATTTTAATGAGTATAATTACGGATGATGGTAAGAATAATTTATGGGGATAGTAATAATAATGATATTTATGATATTAATAAAAGTGGAAACAACCTAACATAATATTAACAATAATAATAAGCATTACCATATCAATAACAACTTAATTAATTTTATATTTTTTACACCATTAAGAATAATAATAATAATCTCAAGTGAAATTAATATTATTACTGTTATTAAAACTATTCTTAGTACATCTTATTTCATTAGTTGGCCATCAGGTAGGTTGTGTGTTGAACTGAGCGAGGTCGCGCGACGACCCGGGTGAGGTTGCGCGGCTTCAACCATGCTGCGCTAGACGCAATCAAGGTCAAAACACACGTTTTTAAAAAATATACAAATAAAAACTAAAAATTTTAAGCCGGTAATCAACCCGGACTACCCAATGCAAGGAAAATTAATAAAATAAATAATTTAATGACGGTGGGTGTGACAATTCTCCCAAACATAATGCTTCCAATCCCTGGAATGCCACAAATGAGGTTAAGAACCAAAGAAATAAACAATAACACTTACGATCTAAAGAGGATTCCAACAATCAACAAGAGAAAAAAGGAAATATCATCGTGCTCAGAGAAATTGACACAAAAAACTTTAGTAAACTTGTAAAAAGACATTCTAACATGTGTCACCCGCCCAAAAAATCTAGAACAACTCCAGTTGATTGATCAAGGATAAGAACTCTCGTAATCGTGAGATCAAACTTCACAAACCGAAACACCTCAAGTACCGTAGAATGAAAACCCCAACCATTCTATAGGAATGAACAAAAAAGATCAAATAATATCCCAATAACACTATCATCACTTACTATCATGTTACATCTAGGAACAGGAACAAAAGGCCAACACGGGGAAAGCTCGAAGGGCATCCCACCATTAATAACCTACCAATGCCCAAGACAAGACTGGAAAACTGACACAGGGAGGTCCGAGCAGACTCCCCACGATTAACGAAATTTCCAACATCAATTCATTCCAGAGTCATTTGTGCGAGACCCATCATGGGTCTCTCCACCATTAGAACTGAAAGGGGATAAAAATATTTGAAAACATCTCGATGGTGAAAAAACACCCCACCCCATGGGGAGGATAGGGAGGGTCACAACCACAAGGCGAGAAAACCACGACCTAAGACCAACCATAATCACTACATCACTGGAAGAGTACCATTCAAATCTGAGATTGATTTACCTAAAAGAACCCATAAGAACCACGAATAGTGATTAAAACCAGTGGGATCCAACCCCCAGTACTTTTATGGTACGAGACCACCATGTTTCCTTATAGATACAGGAAACCTCACGCACCCAAAAAATGTCATTCAGAATGGAACAACCATAGAAAAAAGTTTAAATTGCCTTCACCTTCAATACTGGTGACAGAAATAAAGTTGGGGTCTCAAACAATCTCGGGGTTCTTGACCACGTGTCGCCTTCACTTAGAGTCATATGGTTGGAGCCATGATGTTTTATGCATATCCTACCTCACCATCAGGCATTGAAGACTACCAAATAGATTTTCTCTTTTTGGTGTAACACAAAACCACACTGCAACTGATACAACACCAAAAAACACAACACATTACTACATCCAACTGATCATATACAGAATATTCACCAGTACAAGAGCTGAAATGGTGCATGCGCATAACACTTTGTCACACTGAATGAGAACATGACACCACAAATCGTCACCGAACATGACCATTTTTGTTGAGAGGAACATTATATGGAGAAGGACTTCATACTGAGTCTTCAACAACATGTGTTTCCGAAAATCGACCATAGCACCCCCAAGAGACTGGGTGTGCCACAATAGTGGCCTAACATGGAAGCTTCCTTAAATGAGACCAACAAAAGATCAAAAGTAATTTAGAATAGTTTCCCGCACCAACAACTCCAGGATGCTTCCACCTTTCCCCACTAGATTCTCCTTCACCGTTTCCAAATAGAACATTCAAACTATTAAGGTCAAACTTCTCCCATGAATATCAAATTACTAAAGGAAACCCATGTTTTATTCAACCCCACTCACATCACCATCCTGATGGTAGAGGATCTGCATGGTTATAAAGCGGGCTGGGATCAATCCTATAATTTATGAATAGAGTCCTTCGATCAACTGGAGGGCTGCCCAATGGCACATTTCTTGTGGCCACACTTCAATCGCATGTAACACATTATGGGGGAATTCACTAGTCAAGAAGAAAAACATTTAACCAACCAAATTGGTCCAATGGTCATGACATACCACAAGAGAACACTAAATGTGTAGGGAGAATCATTGCAAGGGATTCCCAAAGCACTTTTAAAATGAATTCTCTAACCACACACTTTCACACCAGCTTAAAAATGAAAATTTAATCTCAAGACACAAATAATTCAAAAAGGATCATTGGCCAAAAACACCTCACATCCTACATTTTCAAAACATAAGGACACACCAAACAGTCACCAGTAATTAATACACATAATTCTCATTTTACAAATCTTTTAAAAATAAGAAAAGCTATTGGGTTTCATAGACACCAATGGTGTCCCATGGGCCTAGCACATGCATGTTCCCATGCGACAATAGCACCCACATCATATATATCCAGAAATTCATCCGCTCTTTCCATTGATAATTTCTCTTTCCATATACACTCATTCATGTGGTTTCCCACGATAACACCAAAGATCAAAACTATTCCCTTCCATTATTCAAAACCAAAACATTCAACCCACACCTTTCAAACAACATACATCATTTCCTTTTTAAAGTGATTCATTTTAGAAAACATAATCCAAGACCAAATAATTTGTACTTACAAAAAAGTTTTCCACAATTCCACTACAAAGAAACGAGGAATGGAGCAAGTGAAAACTAGTGTAAGTGGGTGAATGGAACATATGGTTGGAGGCCATATGCCAATCACGCCACTGCCACATAGAGTATTCTAGTATAGCATCCACAACTCCACATGGCTTCCCAGACCCAGCGAGATAACTAGGACCACTTACCCTATTCTCTTTTCATTTCCCCCAAACATGATTAATCATGAGGACCAAAGACTCAACAAACATCAACATACCCTGGAAACTCGAGTCCTACCACCAGATGAGCTGGACCGGAACCTTTCTCATAAATAGAACGTTGAGTTTCGAAATCCTTAACTCCAGTCTACTTTGACTCTATCCGAAAATAAAATGACCCAAGAGAGAAAACCTGCACTCTGACACCATTTTTTAATGATCAAAGCCGGGTCGCCATCTGACTCAGCACCCAACCCGGTCCGTGTCATAACACAAAGGGCGTTTCTAATCCCCACAGGCTGGCATAAGTTCCTATGTATCAAAACTAAAATGTGGGAATGATTTACCCGAAATAGTAAACACAAAAAAACTATCAAGTTAAATAAAATAAAACTGTGAACTGGCAACCTAACAGACCCTTAAACTAAAATCAAATTTAATGGTTTAAAACATGAGCCAACATCTAAAAATAAGAGGCAAAAAAAAGAAAATATCTCTAACTCAAACCTTCAAGCATCATGGAAGGTGCAATATCCTCATGCCACAAACACCAACCTGCACGATAAGACCATCGACGACCAAAACCTCATCGCTGAGCATGATACCTCAACCTGGAATACACAGAGAACAAGGTATTCATACACCCAATGTTGTAAGTAGGGTGTGAGCGAAGAGCCCATAAGGAAGTCACCCAATAAAAAGTTTCCATGCATAATTATTAAATGAAAAATACATTTGCAATGTTAACTAATGTAAATAAGTAAACGATTGAACAGATTTAAAGAAAAAATGATCAAAGAAAACAATTTCAAATGCAACAACTAAAATTAAAACACAAAAAACCTTACTTTTTAAAATAACAAATGTGTCACACTGATGAGAATGAAGTAACCAATGAGCACAAATATGGGAGAGGCCTCGAGGGTGTTAGCTAGCTTGGGTCCCTAGATCTTCGTGTCTCAGTGAAACATGGAATAGAAGGCCATGACCCTAAAAAAACGTGGCTTAGAAGGCCACAACCCATAGAAAATGTGGCTTAGAAGGCCACAACCCTTAGAACAACATATGTTTAGTTAGTGTTGCAATCGTCAGTCCTGCCAGTGAAACCAAGTCGAGTCACCTCCATAACTCTAGCCCTATAGTCTAGTCAATCCTCCTTGATACCTGGGCTACCCGTTTTTTGCTCAAGGAAGTTTCAATTTCATGTCACACGTCACACTTTCGCATAAAATACCTACAGGGAACTTACACATGAAAAATCACTATTTTCACACCCAACCCCTCTTTTAAAACCATACACACACCAAAAATATTTTCATTACATAATATTTATATGTTACATACTCAAATAAACCATCGACACACTTTAAAGTCACTTACCGTTAAACAAAATACCAGTTACACACATTAATACCTTTTTGGAAAAAGACACACACTAAAAAAAAATTCAAACTTGTTTCCCACTAGTTACATAATGTAATAGACCATAAAAAATTATAAATCAATAGTAAAAGAATGTTACAGGGATTTAAAAGCACAAAAGTTACAATTCATACATTTAAAAGCATTCAAACATCACAGGCACTTGAATACAATTTTAAAATATGATCTGCGCCAAAGAAATAGTTTTATGGAAATCCCTACACCATATGTAAAACACATTTTCACAAACCACGTAATTAAATAAGCCAAAAGTAAAATCTTATAAAATAAATTAAAATAATCACTTGGCATTACCCAGTAAACTCAAGAAAAAACTTCTTTTATGACCAAATGCACATGACGCCATGTAAATATATATATATATATATATATATATATAATTATCACCACTTTAACATATTAATAGGTCAATCACACAATTTAAAAATAACCAAAATAGTTCATAGTATAAAACCCATGCATTATATAAACAATATACTAAATAGTTTCAATGCAAATAAAGCTTTAAAAAGAAACAGTTTCACAGTACCCAAATTAATTAAATAATATGATAAATTAATCAAGCCTGAAAATTAATTAATTAAATAATAATTAATCATGGAACCACCAGCTCAGGTGTTGAAGACGCCAACACTCGACGTGAAACTCTAATTTCACATCAAACGCACTACAAAAATTCCAAAATGAACCTTAGAAATAATATATCGACAAATGCATTAAAATAGAACCAAAACACACCAACCATTCCATAACAGAAAAACCATTCGCACCACAAAATCATGTCAGGAAAACAATAATAAATTCAATCAAGAATATTAAATCCATCTAATGGTGTTAGAGAACAGAACGACTTACCTCGCATAAAGAAAACCCCATGTTTTGGTGCGATTTCCAATTGGTCTCCAAACACACCCCAAGAAAACCCTATGGAGTCATGTTCAATTGAAAACAAAGACAAAAAAAACCACATGATTCCATCATAAATCTATTACCCAACCAATTGGAAAACTAAACTCCAAGAACAAGGGCCAAAAATCTAGTAAATAGAAGTAAAGGGTATACAGTAGGGAGACGGTGTTGCGGCGCGACAAAGGCTCGACCACGGGGGGGGGGGGGTCCGTTCGCCGGGGAATGGAGGGTGGTGGGTCACGACGTCGTAGGAGGGCCGACCAAGGGAGAGGTGGGGGTCCGTGCGGCGTCTCGAGTTGAGGAGGCCGGTCGGGAGGTGGTTGGTCCGTTGGATGGCCTGGGTGAGGAGGGTAGGGGTGCGGCGTTTGGGGAAGGCCGACCGGATGGTCCGAAGGCTGGCTAAGGGGAGTCGTCGGTAGGGTCCATGAGGCGGCATGATCCAGGATTAGGGGTGTGGCGCTGAACATGGGAGGGGGGGAGGTGAGCTGGGTAGTCATGACGGGCTTTGGGTGACGCACGTCTGAGGTGAACCAGGGGTGCGGTGGTTCATGGGAAGGAGAAAAATGGGTAAGGGGTTCAACGGGCTGAGTAGGAGGGCTCTGAAAACAACAAAATAGAAAAAAAAATATTGAAACCCTAATCAAACAAAGAAAAAATTGTAAAATAAAATAGCAAAAAATACTAATAATAATATTAACATTAGTAATATTATCATTCTAAAACTAAAACCTTAAAAATAATATCAAAAATAAGAATAATAATAAAAATAATAGCGTAATAAAAGTTATGTCCCTAAAATTATAACGTTAATTAAGATGTTCACAATTTTAATGAGAATAATTAAGGATGATGTCAAGAATATTTTATGGTGATAGTAATAAAAATTACATTTAAGATATTAATAAAAGTGGTAACAACCTAACATAATATTAACAATAATAATAAGTATTAACATATCTTTAACAACTTAATAAATTTTATAGTATTTACACCATTAATAATAATAATAATACTCTCAAGGTCTATTAGTATTATAATTATTATTAACACCATTATTAATACATCTTATTTCATTATTTGACCATCGGGTAGGGCGTGCGGTGAACCGAGTGAGGTCGCGCGATGACCCAAGCGAGGCCGCACGACTTCAACCATGGTGCGATGGAAGAAATCAAGGCCAAAACACGTGTTTTAAAAAATAGAATAAAAAACTCAAAATTTTATGTCGGGCTTCATCTCGGACTACCCGATGCAAAAACAATTAATAAAATAAATAATTTAATAATGGCGGGTGTGACATTTTATATTTCTATTGTTTTCATGCTAACCTATTAAGATAGTCATTAACAAGACAATGGGAAAGAATATTTATAGTATTGTAATATTAGGAATATATGTATTTAAATAATCTTATATATCCTCATTTAAATGGAAATTATTTTGTATATTAGAATGATAATTTATAGGTAATATGAAAAAATTGAATATTTGACTATAATAGCTAGGCCATATGAATTACCAAAAGTAGAATATAATACATTAATAGGTAATAAGGCTAATTTTTAAAGTCATTAATAAATATTTTATGAGTTTTATTTATTTTTATTTAATTATAATAATTTAATTCCATAATTCAACTTAAATTTAAACTTATATCATTTGGAGAACATTAGAGGACACTCTTCAGGGTAAATATAAACTAAAAAAACCATGTTAATAATTCATGTGGATGTGTTTTTAGAATTTATAATTTTTGGTCAATAATTAATTTGTGATATATAGAATATAATTTTTAAAATTCGAAATAAACATTTTTTCACATGGAGAAACTATAAAGAATTTTTTTTTTTTGAAATAATACTCCAAGCCATACTAAAAATGTCGCCATTCATGATTAAAGTAATTTAATTAATTAAATTATTACTGAGAATACCCTGGACTAACTTATTTTATATATGTTTGTAACACTCTATAAAATTTAGTTAAAAACTATACCATGTATAATTTCGTAGTTAACATGAAACAGTGAGTTTTATGTAAACTATGATATACTATAAAAATATTTCAAAAATTTGACAATAAAAACATAGTTGTTGAATTAGTAATAAGATGATAAAAAATCGCATTATAAAAGTATGAATAAAGGAATTATATAATGATAATTTTTTTATTAATTCATAATATTCAAGTACTCAATTTTATGAAAAATCATTTTATGCTTCAATGATATATTTTCTTAAAAAATGGTGTTTATTTAGTTTTGTGCAAAAAAATTTCCATTAATATAAACCCAACTTTAAACATTATTTGATAAAATTAATATAATATTTCTAATAAGTATTTCAATATTAGTTTCGATAGAAATTGTTTATTTTTTGAAATGATTTATTTTTATGTGAATAGTGAAAATATCGTTTTTGGTAAAACTATCATTAAATTACATAAAATAACTAAATTTAAATGTCCCATTTTTATTTTAAATTTCATCTAAAATTACCTAAAAAATAATTTATCTAAAATTTTCTAATTAATTACATATTATTCATAATCATACATGATTTTATTATAAGATCATTTTTGGGATTACAAAGACATTTTTCTATAAACTACTTGTCAATATGCAATGTGTTTTTATCAGAATTAATTATATAGGTATCTATTTATTCATTATATTAATGAAATTTATATATTATATATTAAATAAAAAATTTCATGATTAATTTAATGGTTTCTACTCAGAATAGAATTCTAATCAATTCATTTTTATAATTATAATGTATTTATCGAAAAACTGTTTTCATTGAATTTTTTAATTATATTAAATTTGATATCTACCACTTATAGATTTTTAGTATTCATAAATTTATTAAATAATATTCATCATAATAATTAATATAATTTTATAGTGTAAACCTAATTATTTTTCATAATGACTTGAAAAAACAATAAAATATAGTTTTGTCAGTTATTGGTAAAATAGGATTCCAACTGTTAAATGAAGAGATAACTATAGGAATACCCCATAAAAATTTATAATTCATATTTTTTTGAAAAATTATGACCTTTTATTATCCTAACATGATTTTATTTTCCATTTTGATCCACATTATAATGAATTATTCCTTATATTATTGAAATATTTTACGTAATTCCATATGTGTCCCTCCCATTACTTATGAAAGGAAACCTATTATCGCGCCTTATACAAAAGAAATATTATTATTATATCCTATAAAATATCTTACACAAAACCTTCAAGAATTATTTATATTTTTCATAAATCACATTTTATTCTATTAAGATTAATCATTAAAGTCATAAGGTGTAAGATAATGGAGGACTATCAATGATGTTTTATAAATATTAACCGAGCTCTTTCAATTTTATTTCATCTTCCACCTTTTGTAAACCAATTTTATATGAAATAACATTAATAATATCATATCCTCAATATAACAATATATTATTATAACTAGGGAATAACAATTTCCCATCCCATTTCTATCTAATAGCAAATAAATGTATCGTCCGTGCATGCATGTGGACTACCACATCCACATAGAAACATGATCCTTTTTCCATCATCATATTTTTTAGATGTTTATTATGATAAATTTATTGATTATATATTATTTTTTATGATTACTTTTTTTTTTAAATTATATGATTTAATCTACCTTCTCACCTATCAATATTTTTAAAAATGATGATGTCACCAATGTGTTTGTGTGGATTACCACCTCCATTAAGAAATGTGATAATTTTTATTATTTCGACATTCTGTATGTTTTGATAATTATATATTTAATGAATATATTATATATTTATGAAATGGTAATGATTCTGTAAGGTGAATTATTATTTACTTTTATTTTCTTCCATCCATTGAAAAGTGGAAACATCACACATGTGAACATATGGCTTATCGTCCCTATGAAGTGATATAAATCATTTTCCATAACCAATTTTTAAAAAATGATATAGAATTATATATATAGAATAATTTAATACTTTTTAAATAAGTAATATTCAAGATATTATTGAACCAATATCAAGTAATGAGGACCAAAACTTCTGAAAAAAAAACATATATGAGAAACTAAGAAATTAACACATCAATTGATGACATTAATAAAGAATCGTTAATAAGATGTTTTTAAAATGTTATATGTGGATAATATATGATATTAATAGTATGCATATGAATGTGGTATATAATTATTATTAATCTAAATTTATTATCTAGGTTGTGAGTCTGCTTATTAATCAAACCAAATATAAGGTAAGGGTTCTTTATCTCAATATTGTTTTGATGGTTCATGTTTGATGTTATGAACCTATTTATGTTTATTAGGTGAATATAATCAATATTTTACTTGTTTTACCATGGATCCTTCTTAATTATTGGTATTAAATATTACAATTAATCAGATTTCAACCAAGGGATTTTAATTCAATGTTACCAAAGTGGTAAGGTTTATCATCTCAAATTTTCTTCATTGAATATAGTTAATAGCAGACGACTAAAATATTTTATGAGGTTAAGAAACTAACAAATTGATAGGTTATATCGTTAATATATTTATCTCCATGGTATTTAATGTTTCACATGATTTTTTTTTCATTCTTGTGACTATGATTCAAAAGATACAAAAGTAGTAAATTTTATATGTTAGAATAACACTTTTTAGCATGATTTTTTACTTTATATATATAATAATTAAATTTTATAATTTTTCTTTCCAAAATATTATGTATATGATTCAACAATTTTTACTTAAGAAAATTATATGTTTTTCTTACATTTATCACTCTTTATGTACTCAATATACCAAATGGATAGTGATCTAGAACAATGACTTTATTTCCCTCACCAGGCATAATTATTTTTCATCTTTATCTATATATAATTTAAAATTATAGAAAGAATGTTTTGACCATTCCCAAATTATTTTATAATTTAATTTTTAAACCCATGTTATACTTTCAATAAAAATGTTTTAAATGAAGTTTCTCTTAATTTTCTATATGAGTTATTTTAAAATGTTTATCAAAAATTTGAAAGGAATATTTTTTTAAATGAACACCGTATGGACACCTTTTCCCATTTTCATGAAGACTCTTTTATTTGAATCATCATAACATGTTTACATGGATATTGTTAATACATTTTTGTTCTTTATTGTTTTTAATTTTTTTAAATATGTGATTTCATAATGAAAAGGTTATTTTAAAAAATAAATTTTATAGCTGAATGTATCTTCATATACAATAACATCTTTTGATGTTTATTATTCATTACTAAGAATGATCTAAAATGTTTCCATATTTATTCACCATCAATATGGTTTTTTGATTTTGAGTATGAAATAAGGATGAAACTTTATTTATTTTCAATAGTATATATGTTGATGTAGTGATAAATGTCTTAATGATCTTCTGGCATATATATGAATGGATTATATAACATGTGGGTCTAGTATATCCCTATAATAAATTGGGTAAATATTAATGCTTTATTATCTCAAAGGGTATAGGTTATTTCATCCAATCACCAAGAAACAGTATGTGAGAGGTTATCTCATTCCCAACGCAGGTACATGGATTGTTAGTCCATGCAAAACCTATGATGAATGTTTTGGTTGGTTGGACTATTATAAGATATATATTATTATTATTATTTCATACTTTGTGACCCTTTTTTATGTGATCTTCTTTCATTGTTATGGTCTCATGGATCATTATATTTATTTTTTGTCTGGAATTAATAATTATAAACTACAAATATTAATCCAATGACAATTGATTTTTATCTTGGAATTTTTATTTATCATTTTCCAACGATATGCCCAGGTTATCAACCTCTTATTCTCATGTTATGAATATAAAATATTATTAATTATTATTTCTACTGACTTCTTGTGTGACCAAAATAAGTTAAATTTATGTTTCCTAAATAATGTGGATGAATAGAAATTTATCTACCGAAATGTTTATATCATGGTAATAAGAACCCAATGAAAAGTTTTAATTTAATGAGTTGATATTTTGTGTGTGGAAATAAAGGACATATAGTGAGTAAATTCTGGGGAAAATGAAAAGTTCAATGGATAGAAATAAATTACATCCTTATGTACCATTTATAATTCAATGACTTTTATATGATAAAATAGTAATTATAGACTCAATTCCCAAATCCAAGGACTAAATCCTAGACCAAGGAAGGGAATATGTGATTATAATATTTAATGTGGAATTATTGAACTGGTTATATATTGGGATTAAATAAATATGTTTTGAAAGTTGTAATCAATTATACTCATGTTATAAGAAACATTGAACATATACATATTATTATTTAGTATTTTTTTCATAAAGGATTTGAAATCATATGTTGAATGGTACTGATAACTTGTAAAAGTGATTTATTAATGTGGTGATTTCATTGTAAATCATATAAAAGAGGAAAAGATATCCATTAATATGTGTCTGCTTTTGTGATAATAATGATTAATTGGGACTAGGAGATGACTAATATTATTAACCTAAAATTTATATTATTGATAATGTTCTAATTGATTAGTGATTTGATGAATGACTGGTTTTTTTATCATAAATTAATATTAGTTAGTTTTTGGATTTTTGGTATATATTAAAGATTTAGTGATTTTATTTATAGAATAATCATAGATGTATTTTTTGAAGTATTTATGTTTTCATTACGTTTTTAATAGAAATTAATCTTATTAATAAGTTTTAAGAGAATATTTATTGGTGGTATTCACACTTTTGGTTTGGTACATTAAGATATACCTTATTTTAATTAATGTTATGTTTATTTTAAAAATTTAGATACAATATTCATAAAAATTTTGGATTTGAATTTGTTCATACCCATTTTAGAGGATCCATAATATTAACTAGTAATTACATTCTTTATATTAGTCTTTGTGTGTTATTATTATAGTTTTAGATATTAATGTATAATTTAATTAAATAAAGACTAATCAATGTTTGATAACATATTATTATTATTAAATATACAAGGAATGGAAAAAATGAAAATTAATTATTTTAAATATCATATAATCTATTAAAAATCAATTTTTATGTTTTAGGGAAGAAAAATCCATCTCGAATAATTTTTTTTATGAATAAGAGATGAGATAAGAGTGGAAATTTATCAAAAAAACAACCAATGTGTTAAATTGTGATTATGAAATGGAGATAAATAAAGCAAGTATACACGATCTTGAACACTACCTTGATCATAATAATATCCATGAACTCTATTAAAATAATCCTGGGATAGAAATTTTATTATTTTACCTTAATTTTTTAAAAATTTGTCGTCTTCTCTATCCATTATCCTGAATGGCCCAAATGCATTCTTTTTTATTTATTTTTTTGATAACCCCCATTTCAAGGGATGAGGGGGAACCCTTAAAAAGCCCATATTCTTAAGTGTATTACTTGACCCGATGTCTTAATATGAATTAGTCCCAGACATAACTACTTATAAATTCTCCTCTCGGACGTCTATATCACATGGTTACCTTCCCACCATCACATTTTTTTGTCCATAAATACTTGTGTAGAGTTCCATAGGACTGGTCCCAATGGAAATATCCATACCCTCTCATTATTCCAAATATGTGTAGCTTTGTTATGGTGAAATATCCTACTCTGAGTACTTATCTGGAGCTTGTTACTTTAGTCTATATGGTTGTGTCTGCACTACATGGTCTAAATTAGGTGGCCCAAAGGCCTTGAGGTGGTCTGAAAGCCTTAACTGGCCCGAAGGCCTTGGGTGGACCGAAGGCTTTAAGGACTCCTATCCCAAACCAATTTCCTAAAGGTGAATAGTTCTAGCTACTATAGTATCTTCTACGGTATATGATAGAGTTCCTTCTATCGTACATACTATAGTACCTTCTATAGTTACTGCTACAGTGCCTACTACAACACTTCTACAATACCTGGAAAATATGCCTCCACCCAGATTCAAATTTGGGTCTCATGGATGCACTTAGAGACTCCTAACCAACTAGAGTAAGGCTCATGTTTCTTTATCCATTATATATTTAGGGGTTTCTTATCATTAACTATCACATGAATAAGTACACTATCAATCTCTATTATTTAGACGAAATTATTTTTCACTTCCATGTCAATATTTTCACTTCACATTAATTTTATTCTTATTGAGGAACTTGATGAAGTGTTATTTCTTATAACATTTATGCTTCCAACTTCACCTTTTCAACAGAAATTTTATTATTCTATTTATAATGTCATTTTTAGAAAAAAGTTACTTTCATATATTGATCAATTAATTTTGAGAAAAAAAACTGTGAGGATGTAATTGTTTTAAGGGGGAGAGAATTTAATACCTGAAAATATATATTTTAAAATTATTATATGGTTGATATATTATAAAACATGCAACGCCAATCATTTTGTGAGATACGATATACTATTAAAATATTATTTATATGTGACTATTACAACCAATCTGTTAAATTTTTAGCATGAATAGGAATAAAAAATTATAAAAAATTTGTATAATGGTTTTATATAATTAATATATTTTTATTAATTCATAATAAATGAATACCAAATTTTATGTAATGTCATTATATTGATCAAAGTTATATATTTTTTAAAAGGGGGTTTGATTATATATTGAAAATAAAAATTATAATTAAATTAATATATTTTGGGAAATTTGATTTGATGAAATGATAGTAATATTTTATATATAATTTCAATATTATAATTGGGTGATTTCATTTGGGATTTTTCTGAAAATATTTATTTATGATAGAATACTGAAAATACAGTTTTTTGTAAAAATCCCATTTTTTAAATAATGTAATTAAAATGCAAAATTATGTTTTGAATTTTAATTTAATGAATTTTCCTGATAATTTAATTAAAAATATATATTTAATTACATTGGAATAAATATTATATATTATTTTGTTATATATTATTTTTGGGCCTAAACACAAATTTTTCTAAAAACTATTTGTTTTTCACCATGTTATTTGACTACATTAATTATATAGATAAGTATAGATTAAAATGTTTAATGAAATTTTATGAATATTAATTAATATAAATTTTTAAAATTCATTATATGTTTTTAATAGGCATGGAATAAGTGTGAAAAATATTTTATACATCCAAATTCAATTTTCAAAAAATAATTTTTCATCATGTTTTAAACCCTTATGTTAATGTAAATTTATTCCGAAAATATAAATTGAATCATGTAAAATGGACTAAATATTTTGAATCAAAAAAATTAATAAAATTTAACAATTCCAAATGATTTTTTTTTCATAATGAACATTAATAATAGAAAATTCTTCTAACAACGACTAATGTTAAAATTAGATTACTAAGGTGTTAAAAAAAGAAATAAGGGTTTAAATTACAAAAAAAATTAGGTTTATATTGGATGAATACATCTAACCCTAATATTAATATACCATAAAATAATTTGATATTTGTTGACTACGTAACATTAAAAAGACATTATATTAGTTAAATCATTAAAATAATTTCATTTTTATTCCACATCTCTTCTAAAAGTGGTCTTATTCTCTTCTTTATTCACAAAATATTATTTTTCTCTCTCATAAAAAATATACCCCCAAAACAACGCTATGTTGTTTCCCTTCAACTTAGATCCCTTTTTATTCTCTTAAAAACAATATTTTAAAGATTAAGGTGTATACCAAAGGAGGTTTCTCAAATAAGAGGTATAAATCTTAAATCAGAACCTTGAAATTTATTTCTATCTCTCACTTACATAAAACTATTTCATACATCCTAAATTGGGGAATAAAAAACAAAAAATTTACATAAATGTTATTAAATTTTTTGATGACCATTTCTCACCTCCATTCGTCAATATGGGAAATGAAAGTATCAATCGTGTGAACATATGGACTATGGCCTCCATATAGACACATGATTAATTTTCAAACACTATAAATCATGAATGATTATTATGACACATTTTATATTTATGTATAATATATAGGGGATTATTATTCTTATGTAAATATAATACCTTATCTGCCTTCTTACAACCCCATCAATTGAAAAATTAAAACGCCGCTAATGCATATGTGTGTACTACCACCTTCACGAAGGGATGTGGTTACTTTGTTTTTTTATTTAATTAAGTTGTTATATGTATAAATATATATTATATATATGATATAATAATGATTAAGGAAAAATGAATTGTTATTTACCTTTCACCTATTCCATCCATCTAAAAGTGGAAAATTCACTTATGTGAGCGTATATATTAACATATCGTCAATGTGATGTAAGCCATTTTTCATCACCAAATTATATAAAAGGTTATAAAATCATATATAATGAATAAATACCACACTTATTACATTATTAATTTTTTATACATTGTGGAACCATGATAAATGTATAAGGACAAAAACTATTGAAAAAAAAATGTCAATGATAAATATAGGATAAGCGATCAATATGAACACTTTCATTGTTATTTATTAATAAAAGGTAATTGAAATTTTATAATATGATAATATATTATATAGTATGTATGAATTTAATTATAATAAAACTAAATTTTCTAAATATATGGTTATAGGTCATACAAATCAAGTTAGATTTTAGGTAAGGTGAGTAAATCTGAATATTATTTCATTGAGATATGTTTGATATGATTACCCAATATATGTTTATGAGAAATATATATTTTTTCGTTTTATATGATATATAATGGATCGTTATTACATCATTTTATTTAATTTTACCATTTAATATATTTCATATAAGGGTTTTTTATTTGAATGTTAATAAAGTGGTAAGTGGTTATCAACATAAATTTTCTTCTTTGGGTAGTGTGTTATGTTATACACCTATCATATTTTATGAGGTGTTTTATTAACAATATGATATTTTATATCATGAATATATTTATATTCATGCTAATTAATTTATAATTTGATAATATTTTTTATGGGGGTTGTGATTAGAATGTTACCAAATCAGAAATGGTTTAACATTACATTATAATTTATTATTTGGATTGTATATGAGTAAAATTTTGGTTGATTAAGATGTATGATCTATATCAACAAAATTAGATGTATTTTTATTTATTATTTTTATTTGACTCATTGTATGTTATCATTTCATTTTCCTCTCTTTATGGACTCAATAGACTAAATGAATTCTTTTTATGGAAAAGTTAATTTATTTCTCACTTCAATTAGTATTAATTTCAATCCATACCCACATTTCATTTAAAATTATCCAAATAATAATTATGTCAAATTGTAAATGAATTTTCATCTATAAAAACATCCTTATTAAATTTTCTTTTGATATTTAAATCTATTATCATCTATAAGAAAATCCTTTGATTTTTGTTATTCTTTATCAGGAATATGATCCATTTTCATCATCGTTATTTTTTATTTGGATCGCATATGATTATGATTATTAAATACTGATGAAATCTATTTCCATTTACAAAGTTTAATCTCTTTCATAATTATATATTTATTAATGATAATTCTGTATATTTATGAACGTATTATGTGACTAGTGGGGCTGTTATATACCTTTAATACATTGGATGAAGATTAATGGTTTATGCAAACAAATGGTACATGAATGGTTATCCCAAGGCCAAAAGAGGGTACACAGGTTGTTATATGATGCCCAAATCAGGTAAAAGGGTGGTTAAAAAAATCATTTCAGATGATAATGGTATTTTTGGGTTTCATTGGAAAAATATTTCTAATATTATAGTTATGGAACAAATTATAGAAATATTTTATAACATGATATTATGATAATTTTATGCTATTAATGACCATTTTCCTTAATTCAATTATGATTCATGTCCTATGAATTTCTAGAAATTGTCCCCTGATTTTTGGCTTCTAAAAACTCCAAAATTCAATTAGGAATGAGCTATATTAATTTGAAAAGGGGTTGAAATAAAACTATTAGAGTAATTATAATAAAATCATCGAAGGGGAAAACACAAAGAAATGGTTCTCTCCACTTATGTAAAAAAATAAAATATGGATCACTAATATGTATGGAATTCTTTCACTTCCTTAAGATCCTTGAAAAAAAATCATTCATAGGAGGATAATGTACTCCTACTGCCGAAAAATGAATCCAAGTAGTTTGTGGGTCCATAAGGTGATTTCTACACTCAAAAATGACCATACCATGTGAAAACAATTATTCAAGGGATGAGAAAAACCACAGATTCTTGTGAATGAAACAAATTCATTGGTGGGGTCGGAAGGTGATGATCATCTATTTTTAAAGAATATACCCCATTAATAAAATCATTTACAGGATGATATGGTACCTATAATACTCGTGAATGAAACTAAGTCATTTTCAGGGCTGAATGGAGATTTCACCCCCTCATAATATATTATCCCCCATAAATGAAATCATTCTCAGGTGAAGACGGTATGGCTGGAGCTCACAAACCAAAAAATTTGTTTTTGGGGCTAGATGGTGACTTCCATCCCAGTGAATGACTGCCTCCTACAAATGAAATCCTTATTGGCCCAGGGAATCCTTTATGGGACCCCACAAAAGAAGCCCCGTGGACCACCATAAACTACCGGCCATGCTGATATCCATTATCTCCATTATTATATAAATGAACAATGAGGGTAACTGGAAAAGGGAAGAAAGAGATTAGAGATGTGAAGGAGAGGAAAAAGTGGAGTCTCAATGAAGAATTGGTAGACATTCATCGATTCCTTGTTGGTAAACCCACCACATAAAATTAAGGAGGAAATATAAATCTTCCAGCAATCCACAAACATAAAACCCATTTATAATTACCATTATATGGGGCATAAATTGATGGAACTTTTAGAGAAAATCACCTTGAAGGAAAAAATTATATTCATGTGAAACTCTGACCAATGTATAGAAATCCTATGTGGGATGAACTCAGTCCCATATAGAAATATGCTACCCGAATAGAAACTAGCTTCATGTAGTAGAACACCATATGTGCAGAACACAGGTCCATGTATCAAAATTCTATGTGGAGAGTACCCTCTCCTGCATAGAAACATTCTATGTAGAGGGAACCCCATCCTACATCAGAACCGACTATGTGGAATGAGGCATCATAGGGAATTCATATCTCCACCTCCCATACCACCCATTTGTAGTATCATCAGGCCCCAATATAGACCATCCATGAATCAGAGTAACAAAATAAATCCAAGTACACTTACGATGCCACATTACACGTATGTTCAGATTATCAGGTATATCATCACTTCCTCTTGAGTCTATATTCATGTGGTAAGAAAAGTCATATTTTTATCCTCATAAACCTGGTAGAAAGTCAAAATTTCATCAAGTATAAATTCTCATGGTAATGAGGGTCCCAACCATTGAAGTACCAATGGCCTAGGAGTTTCTCACATGATCATCCACATTCTAGTTATTGAGGGGAACCACCAGATTTCCCATTAAATGATGGCCAGTTTTGGTAACCTCTCTCTTCCTTAGAGACCAAAAGGGAATCCCTCATGGAGTAAGCCCCAATATTTTTCTACGAGAAGCAAAAGTCTTTATCCTAATTTCTAGAATGAGAGTTATCCATACGGATCAATAGAAGTGACTATCCTAGATACCAGAACAAAAGAAGAGATGGGAACATTCAAACTCATCTCTATCCCTCTAGTCTCCTATATCCATCATCCAACAGACAAAAGAAAATTGTGTGATCTTCATATCTAATTCTTCCTCTATTTTCTCAAATATATGATGACTCATGTGGGACTTTGTTATGGTAAAATCCCAAAACATTCATAATGTGCATCAAATTCTATAAGCCCCAATTTTCTCATTGGTTCTCCAATACAGTATAATTACCAATCATGTTCCTTGGGACTCTTATATGGTATAATCCCCAATCAAGGATGATGGGACTCCTATATGGTATATTACCCTATCAAGCTCCACAGTCCTCCTATATGGTATAATCCCTAGTCATGATCTATGGTTATTCTACATTGTATATGCCCCAATCTTGATATATGGGCCTCTTATACAGTGTAAGACACAATCATTCTCAATCGACCTTATATAAGGTATAATCTCCTATTAGGCTCCATGGGCCTCTAATAGGGTATAACTCCCAATCATGTTCCATGGGTATCTAATATGGTATGTTCCCGAATCAATGGGAATCCAATACTTTATAAGAACCATTCCTGGTTCATGGTCCTCCAATACATTACAATACCCAATCAAATTTAATGGAAATCCTTTCGAGTATAAGACACAATCGAAATCACCATTCCAGAAACATGACACTACAATATGGTGCATTCCCAAAAACCATTCACCTACCTTCAATTATCTGTACTCCCAATGGATTTTTACCAGACGGGCCTCTCATGCAGTGTAAGCCCAAACCATTTCCGAACTATGATGGCATGACTGAAACATATTTTTTTATTATCATCTTGGAATAATGGCCTAGACCCTTAAAAAAATATAGCCTCAAGGTGGATGAAAATAATGTAACCCATGGGAATCCTGTTGTGAAAATATCTGAAACTCCTGAGGAAGATACCCCAGATGATAAAAAATGTTATACCCCACTCCTAAATTTCCAAATATTGCAAGCTTGTCGGAAAAAAATAGATTCCATCTAATTGTGATGTACGAATTGACCCAAGGGAGCCTCCATAACACACCTTCAAATAATGTAGGTCATATACTATGGAGTCTCATACCTCCCCTGGGTCATCTTCACCAGAACTATGATTGAAGGGATTCCCAAATAACTGGGATAAATTGAAATCCTCCTTATGGTAAAAACCTAATAACCAAATTCATCATAATGTTCTCCAGGCCACAGTCCCTATAGGTTCATATCCACCTAGGATACCAAATCACTTTCGGGTCCCATGGTCCGCCTCAAAAAAGTCCCACACATAACTTTGACCAAGAACCTTTCACCTAGACATCCTTATTTCATAATATTAAAATTATTAAATTGGTACTCATCACATGACCATGACATCCGATGTATTATGTTATGTGGCTCCAAACTATGTGGGTTTTGATTCCTCTTATGAATATACATAGGACGTACATCTTAAGGATTCAATCGATACCTCAAAACAACTTCTACCTCCCTAGATAAAAGAAATATTGAGAGCACCTCACTACATGACTTAAGCATGAATCATCTTAAGGAATGACCCACAATTCTATAATTTTTACATAAAAGGGTTCCATTGATGGAATAACATATATACATACAAATACCCATATCAATGGAGAACATCATATACATAAATATTATTCCAGGCCCAAGCATGTTCATAACTGACTATTATAATAGGGTTATCTACAATATACATAATTTAGATTGATCAAAGAATCCATGAACATATATTAAATAAATAATCGATTCCAAAATTAGTTAATTGATTCTCCAATATGGTGTTATGATCTTGAAATCTCAAACTCTTGACCAATAGAATTTATTAAGTTTCATTGGAAAAGACCCCCAATGAACTCTTTATTTTGAATGTAGGTCCATGAATCATCAAGGATATGGGCACCATTGAGTGTCTCTGGATCCATGTAGAAATCCCATTGGAGACCATTTGGGATGGTATGCCCAATGTGAATGATTATTAAAAACTCATCCCCCAAAAATAATATATTGGACCAACCAATCTTTCATAAAAAATAAAATGGTGAACCAAACCTGAATCCTTACCCAAGGTGATAGTATTAACCCACATTAAAACCTTTTCACATCCAAAATTGAAGAGGCCCATGTGAGACAATGAATAATTCATGTGTTCATGAGATTCTAATTTGAAGAGGATTTTGTGTTTATTTTTAACATATATTGTGGGAACTATTCACCATAAATCTGATCAATATAATGGTGTCTCACCATATTTCAGATAAATGTTTATTAGAGACAACATAGGCCAGATTCTCAACAAAATAGAGGATTCCATATCCCACAGAGCTTCTTCAATGCTATGTCTAAATGGAAATAGTCTAAGCATACCACTATAATTTTAATATCCAACCATAGAGTTTGGTCAATAGTTCCTCAAGTCTATGAAACCCCACTAGTTGAGTACCCAACTATGGTCCTTGGTTCAAAACTAGACAACCCCAATTGTTGTATCAACCCATTTCAGGGATCATTTCCCAAGAATGTGATAATAAGTCCCCCCATCTTAGGGAGGCTATGGAATTCATCACCAACACATTCCACTCAATAGTGCGTGAGTCCTACCCAAGGTCCCCTCACTGTAATCATCACATTCAATGTCATGACACTTAGTATCCTCACCATGTAGATGATATTTCCCCATGGGCCCCAATGAATTAATGTGAGCCGAGGTCCCCATGATGGATCATTGATGGTTATGTTCAGATAATCATGAACACTATATCCCCCATATTTATTCTGAAGATTATTTACCAGTAAATATTGGTGAAACCTATGAGAAGTTGCAAATTCATTCTCGTTCACATCAAGGTTGTTATACAAATATGGTGCAAAAATACGAGAAGATGCAAATTTATACTCATTTAAATCAATCCCATCATCCAAATACAGTTTAAATCTATGAGCATAAATATGTTATTGATCATTCACATCAAGAATGTTAGCCAAATATTTTGGAAAACTATTTGAAGACACAAATTCATACTCATTCACATCAATTTCTCCATCAAAATATAAGGGAAAATACTATGAGAATATGTAAATTCCTACTCATTCACATCAATCCCCTATGCAAAATATAGAAGAAAAATATACAAAGACACAAATTCCTACACATTCACATCACACCCAATATAAAAATAAGGAGGCAATATACTACGACAAGGAATAAATTCATGCTTGTTCACATCTAGACCACCATAAAAATTCAGTGGTAATATAATATGAGATGAAAAATATCCATACTAATGATGACACAGATTCATGTTGATCCACATGAATCCTGTAAGTAAAATAATGTGGAAAATAATGAGTAGATGCAAATTCCATCTTGTTCACATCATGCCCTTAAATCAAATATGTAGACATTTGGAGAAAATAGCTTTTATATCCTAGTTGTGAATCAGGGGTAGACTTGTACCTCTTCCCCTTGAATAGAGGGACGTTTTGTACTAATTGGAAGGAAATGGAGAACAAAATATGGAACATATTCCTACTCATACAAAGGAATCGGAATATATTCCTATTCACTCCATGGACATATCTCAACACATCATAGAATTGAAAGAGGGTCATATATCAATCCCAAACTATATCCTACAAACTTCCAAAGATGTAATCTTGTCCACAAAAATAGAAAGGAGTTATTCCCCCAACCACACCTCTTCAAGTGTAGTGACTCATCCCCATAATATGGTGAACACTCATGAAATTACATGCATCCCTGCTCCCATGTTAGATGGTCATCTGTTTTATTTTGGGATAAATGGACAACAATATCGAGAAATAAGACTTGTATCACGTGGGGGACACCGTTCCATATTGGTGGATTCTCTAGTGTAGACATATATTCATGAAAAAAATTCAAAATCATACCAGTATATTTATGAAGCACCACTGGAGCCACTCAAATAGGAACCTGTATATGAAGGAGGTTACTTATAGAAAGTTTCCTTAGTTTCCTACTAGAAATGGCCTAAAAATCATGCCAATAGAAACTAGAAAATAAATTTCAGAATCATAACCCATCTCTATTTTAACCTATAGTTCTTGAGTCCATAAAACATCTATCCTATGTGATCCATGATCTTATTGATCTGTTACCAATTAAAAGAAGTGGTAGTAGTAGTTATGAATTTCCTCCCTATAACACAGTTACCCATATAACTGGAGATCCTCCCTAGTGTATCTTACATTAAGACTCACTTTGTGGGTGATAGCTGGTCGATCATGAGAGCCTATCACCTAGTGAACTTCACGGTAGCCTTACTCATTACTAGAAATCAAATAGAAATAATTCCCCCCCCCCCCTTACTTACATCCTCCAAAAATTTCCGCCCTAGGGTGTGTTCTATAAAAAACCTCTACATATCTAGGCATCGATCTATGATGGTTGATTTCACCATGATATAATACATTGTGAATGTTCTCCTTGTAGTGAAATCTCATTTTAGAAAGAATTTCCTCCCAAAAACAAGTATAATATGATAATGAACTCATATTTTGAGGAACTTGGAATGATGGGACCCATAACACTATATACCCTATGAATTATAAGTGACATCCTTTCCCAATGAGAATTTGTCTTGGAGAAAAACTCATCCTCTGAGCCACCCTCGGACCTTTCCAATACCAACATGATCTCCACTATATCTTCTACTAATGATAAAACTCTCAGGAATAGCTCATGTAAGTTTTATCAAGTAGCGTATTATCTCTCATAATAACAAAAGTATAGGTTTCCATTGAGAAGGAAATTGGATAAGAATGATATACCCATCATGTTTTGGATGTCAACCACATCTCTTTTCTATATTTTATTGGCATTTTCTGAAGAATGAATACCCAATCTAAATCTCTAGAAAATTGCCCTCAACATGAAAGAAAAATTATTTCCATACAATGGGTATGTAGAACATGTCAAAATATTGGTAGAGCTGCATCGTCAAATCAACATGGATTCCCTTTCTTCTATATGGTATCCATGATCAGAGATGCAATGAAATTTTCTTCAATCGGCATACCTCAATGCATTACAAGAGTTGTGTCGTCTAATTGTTGACTTCATGCATGTTGTTCATATACATTGATAGGGGGTATGGTTCTTTTCATTTTACCTCACTCTCCATTCAGAATGACCCATTGTAAATGATATAATGTAATGTCATTATTTAAAGGAGGCTATCAATAAAAGAAATTTATCAGGAAATACAACACAATTAACAAGAGTTGACCATTAATAAGCCCCAAAAGCATCAGGACTGATGAGAATAAGCCATAAAAAATATTAAACCAAGAAAAATATGAACATTATATAGACATCTTCATTAAGGGAATCAAATCATTAATAATTTCCAATGTCCAGAGAAGAAATCAGTTTTTGTTCAGACTGAATAACGTATATGTCTCACGCTCGAACAATGATGCATGAGATCAAGAGTGAGTCGACAATAGATGAAGATAAAAAAGTAAGGGACATTCTGTAGCCCAAAGGTCTACTGGAATTTTATTAAAAAAATTCCCTATAACATAAAGAAATCTAGACTGAGACACAATAACAAGAGAGTCAGAGAGCACTTAGACCACAAGGTTGTAGGCCTTTTTACCACAAAAACCACCTCAACAGAAATTATTATTTTCTCATTTAGGGATGATGAAAGGTGGTAAGGTATACCATTCCATCCCATATGACAACCCTTTTCCTATTGAAGGGATGCATTTGACCATGATTCATAGAGGTTCCCTCGGAGTCACCCTTAATCAATAAGCAAAAAGAGGATACTGGAAAGGAAGGGAGGGGTATAACAAAGGGAGAAATAAAATATCCTATAATTTGATAGATAGCATGATGCCTATAATGAATTATTCATTAGTATACATCACGAATTTCAACACTATAGATTCGTCCAAGAATGATATAATTGAAGATGAGCAAGGAGAGGATGGATCCATTCTGAACATGGTCCACACTGAGATAAATAAAGAAGGTGAGTGCACATAGAACTAGAGAATCTTCCTAAATATGGTTTATCCCTCGATCAATATAATGCTTCCTCCTCTCGGAATATCTGATAATAATAGCTGTAAGGCCATATACAATCTACCTCTACCTCTTAATGAGGATGAGCCCTTATTCCCGAATAAAGATTCACTCAAAAATAGAAATAAATAAATGATTTTAGGTGACTCTATGAGGAGTTATTTTGAGGTATCATTCCTGTCAAATATTATCCTTACGAAGAGCCTCAAAGAAAATTTTAGGTAGCTATACCGTAGTAACATGGATTCATTGTGTAAATTGTAGCTAGGATAGTACATCCACCAAACATGGCACGTGGACCATCGGTTTTTGTCGAACAGATCATGGAAGGATATCAAAATTTCCCTCCATTAATAAGGAAAATATAACACGTTTTGGAAAACCATCAAAATAGATACTTGACTGGATATTAGTCTCCAATGATGGAATTAATGGCACACTAGATCCTAAATATTGTTTAACTTTTCCTTGAATTAGTTCAACCAAAAATTCATCATGGGCTTATTGACACCATCAAGTCATTGGTTTCTCTATTGAAATTCTTCAAGGAAATGTGTGTACTAGTGTATCATGAAGCTAAATATTACCCAAATGTTGTGATAGGCACCCTACCACCTCCAAACAATTGGAGTCCTACATTCCCAATATTTAATTGTTCATGTTATCTGAAACCACATCTAAGGAAGTATGCATCCCTTTGTGATCCCATTGTTGGAACTCTAGAGAAATAAAAAGTAGTGAAACACAATTACATTGTATGAACCTTGCAAGGGTTGTCCATGGTATGGTACACCAGTTTTCCTGGTCGGTCAAACATTATATGGGAGGAACCTTATTAGTAATTACACTTTCAGTTCATCTTAATGATATAAAATACAATGATTAGTGGCCTCTCAAACTACAAAAAGTAAGAAAATATGAGAGTATAATATTTCATTTCCATATTGAAAGGGCTAGCATACTCCCTGAACTGACCATGCCCCCTGGAAGACCTTCTTAATCTTTGATAGAGAACCTTCATGATGAGCTACAAACATTGCTCATCATGGAGACATATACAAGTTGGTTGCAATTTTTATCCACCATTTCCCAAATAATAGAATATTTTATATAGTGGAGAAATCTTATGTCTGAGATAACTCCACCAGTCCTAGGGAAAGAGCATGAATGGAAGAGGTGGCATCTTTCACACTTAATCCTTCCTCTTCATAGGTTCTATCTCTAATACATTCCCTATATCATGAAATTCCTCCTATGAATCTATGATAACCCCAAAATTACTATGACAATCATAGGGGACAAAAGAGAGATGAATTATAGGAGTTGTGTAATAATGTTTACTGATTCTGACATTACTATGTCTATGGATATTTTATAGTTGTTGTGGACATTGATTTACTCCATCAGGTATAGCCCAAGAGGTCCAACCATGTAGGTCTCTATGACCACCCATAATATCTCCCCTTTCACTAAATACTAGGACACATCATTCTAGAATTATTCATCTTCAAATACATACAACATAAAATGGTAGATTACTAGAGAGTAAAGTTTGGATGGACATAACACAAGTAGTGTATGATTCTCCCACTTCCACTAAAGATAAAGGTGTGTGGAAAGAAGTTATAAGAACAAGGAGACAAGATTTTGATGATTGGACGACATGATATAAAATAAACTGATCTCATGGTATTCTACAACAATAGTTTAATAAACTAACAATTACCTATCCTCTTTTTCTACAATGCAACAAATGTCATTGGCCCCACACACATCAAAAATCCATCCATTCAAAAAGATGAATTACCATAAATTATTGAAATAAGTGAAGGAGGATGAACCTTAATCATGAATTTTTTTTGATTTCACTCCAATAGAATTTATTTATTCAGATATGAAACAATTTCTATAGCCATAACAAATAACACCATAAGAAATGATCATCCAGAAAAATTATTTATTAGACAAGGAGTTGATCTTCGGTTCTATTAATGTTGTTCACTTAATGGATCCATTATCTGGAAATGAGTGTGGATATTAGCTCGAGTTACATGCATCCAATTGGGCTACATGATTAAGTGTCCATAGGTTCTATGGATACCAGGGAAGGTTTAGTCACAGTAGGAATCAGAATTCTAGTTGTGATGTTACTCGAGCTATCAATGTTGTAGAAACTTATGGAAGAGACCATTTGTGTATCCAAAACAGTAGGAAAATCGGTTAACTCAGGAATAAATATTTTATGGGGTATGAGATTCATATCACCCTCAGTGGGTAGGTATACTATCATGACCCATCCCACCAAGGACAAAAGCACCTCCAAATCCTGTTTCAAGGACTGATCAATCAACATATAATACTCAATCCCTGAATGAGTCTGTGTAATATAATCCACACCAATGAGAGTGAATAACTTTAGACCAAATCTATAAAATCAAGAAATATATATCCTTTGAACCTTCCAAACAATAGATATTGGATTCCTTGAGTTTGTCAAAAATGCATAGAGAAGCTCTCATAGAGGCATTGCTAATCATTGAGGAGTTCAATGTTGAGGTTTTCCCTGTTGAGGTATATTAGAAAGAGACTAAACACAACTAATTCCACATGGTTATCTCTTTCTTGGATCAAGATTAATATTTTGTTTTATAGAGGCACATAAGACCCTTATATGTGTCCGGTAAAATACATGGTGTCAATGTTTGAATTTTTTTGACTGAAAATGGATCAATATTTAATATCATATTAGTACGAACACTTATTTGGCTAGATATGTTGAGAATAACGTAGAACCATCAATAAAAACACTATATGGCTTGGAAAAAAGTTATAAGAATCCATTTTCCCAAATTAAGCTCAAGGATTAGTATAGAGACCTCGTAACTGACTCATAATTTCTGGTGGTATAGAAGAACGCATCCTTTACTAACTTTCTTGGAAGGCCCCAATTTCATCAAAATGTGTTATTCCCATCATCGTTTTATAAATTCATGAAATATTGTATTTATGGAAAAATTGATGCATTTTCACTATTAAGGCCTCATTTGAGTCATAAGGGTAACATTATATTGATGTAGTATTCTATCGGAGAGAAGGGAAATAACCCCCCATTGATGGTGTTGCTTGGGTAACTACACAAAAAGGATTGTAAATGATCTCGACCAAACCATTCTAATAGATCAGTGAAGATTATGTCATTCCCATCAATCGGGTCAAGTATATGAGCCCAAACATAGGAACATAATCATAAATAACAATGGTTTTAGTCATGACCACTGAGACCAATAGTATTGAAATGTTTATTGACTCCATATTCAATGATGAAATCTTACATGAAAATAACTTTATTATATCCCAAAATCACCAAGAAATATCTAAGTCACTAGCTAAGGAATAATAGGTTGTATTCTCACCTATATATGATGAAGGAACTCCTTCTCCACCTCTAACTGCATCCAGACCTGTGTTTCAAAGAAATACTGCATTATCTACTGGGTCATAGGAAGTTGCTTCATCTTCAAAATGGAAAGATATCGTCTCATCCCCCAACTCTGGATAAAATATCCCACAAATTTATTCCACTATAGAGAAATAGTGAAAATATGTATAGGAGGAAGAGGATGAGAAGCTGGAAATAAGTCCCCCTTCATCATTTTTGGAGGTCATATTTATAACCATTAATGAGATAAGATAAATATATATTGGTATAAAAGTGGAAACATATTCCACATTGATTAGTGAAATTATGTATTCCAATGAAAAATAGGTACTTACCTCCTTCCTAAAGTATAATATGAATGTATGTTCCTTGTATTGCACAAAAATTATAGGTCTCGATACCATGTTGTTCACTCAACACCTGGGATTACTAGAGGACCACTAGGGCTATTAACAAGAATCCAGTAGGACACACATGAAAAATGATACAAAAATTGAGGCTGAAGTTGAGAAGATCAAAAAATAAAACTTCATTTTGGTGGTCATATATTGTAATTGGCCAACCAATATCACCCCACTTATGAAGAAGAATAGTCAAATCAGAGTAAACATCAATTTGAAGGATCTCAACCAACATTGTACAATAGATGATTTACCATCCCCAATAACATAACTATTGATCAATGAAACATCTAGATATCAGGATCAATCCTTCATTAAGGGATATTCATGATACAATCACATTTAAATGTACCAGTATGATGTAGAATACACCTCCTTCAGGCCCCAATAGGGAGTATTTTATAGTCGGTTAATTCCCTTTAGCTTGGAAAATGTCGATTCCACTACCAATGCACCATCCATCACTTCTTAAAACCCTTAATAAGATTGTTTGTTTAATTTTATGTTGATGAAATGGTCATTGATCCTCAATAACACACTATCCACATGGAAGATATTGAAACCATCATTAATGAACCATGACAAAAAAAACCTAAAAATAAAACCCTTGAAATGTTCTCTCCTAATTACATTAGGGAAATTTATTAGCTTCATCATATGACATAATGGCATTGATTTCAACCCCATGAAGACAAAGGATATCCTTGGAATTTCACCGCCTTGCGACTTCATATTGTTGTGAAGACTTCAATATAACTTTTCCAAAATTTTGTGGTTCAAGACAACCTTGCATAAAAATGTCCTTCCATCACCAAGATTATAAAAAAAGGGGTTACGTATCAATGGATTGGTGATTTTATGAATGAAATTATTATCCTCAAAGAAATATCTTAATCCCACTATTATTGATGATTTATGTTGCGGGAAGGAAAAATCTTTTGTATGTGACATCCTTAGAGAAATAAATGGGTTACTTACTAACACAAAATAATATCATAGAAAGGAGGAAAATAATTTATTATGTCGTTAGAACCATGATCAATGTTGAGACATATTATTAAAATATGGAGAAAATTTTTCTAGCAATAGTCTTTCTCTTCCCGACGCAGATGCATTAATAGCAGCGTCATGATCTCTATATAGTCTCTCTTAGAAACCCACACAAATAAATTGTCAGTAGTCCAATGGTAATCAAATATCTATCATAGTGGGTTATCATCTAGAAATAGTTTTACATTATGTTTGTGCCTCTAAAAGTGATCAATGATTTGGTGTTAGTTGATTCTGTAGAAGATAATACCTTAGTATGAATGAATTCATTTGACAAAAAAATTCTTGATGAGTTGGTTTTATTTCCTCAAGAGGTCCCCCATATATGGGAGATGTATTTATATAGTGAATACAGTAGTCATATAGGCAAGAATATGGAATACCCTAGGCTAAAAAAAGTAGGGTTGGGAGTCATGATAATCTCTATAGTAAATGAAGTCTTACCATACTCTTTCCTGCTATTGGAAAAGTGTAGAAAATATAAAGAAGAAGATCAATATCTCGTTGTATGGCTAGATATGGAACATTAGGTACAAGGAAATCACTTTAAAAAAAAGGTAGTTCAGAACTGGTCATCATGTAGATAAATGGGTATTATGTAATAAAAAGGAAGAGATAAAATCTAAACTAAACCATGTCGAGAAAATACAGGTAAAATTCCCTTTTGAACCAACATTGAATCAAATTCCAAGGTCACAGAATTCACAAGAAGATGAATTAGAAAATGTGTCCACAACTCTATCTGATCCTGAACGGGATGAAATGTTCATCATAATTGTGAACTTCAGGATAATATCCCCTTTAATTATACCTAAAATGAATGAGAATGATGGTATTAGACTCATCATTTAATCGTGTGGACCTACCATTGGATGGATGACACCAATTGTGGACAACATTCAAAAAGGAGACCTACCACTAGATATACCAGAGAGAGATAAAATCTGAAGGATAGAAATTATAATTTTTCTATATGATGAGGGGAATTATAAAAAATTACTCAATAAGTGGATCCTGTATGGGTTCATTCTCATGTTTTTTGATGGAGAAGAGACTAATACATCATGAAGGAAGGTTACACTGGAGCCTACATTTCCCACCAATTAGGATCAAATATTTCCCATAAAATCTAAATGCTTGGTTACTATTGGTCTACTATAATGTAGGACATCAATAAATTCACTAAAATGTTCTATTCCTTCCTAGTTAATGACAATTTCATTCAATAACCATCAGAGTTTCTTCACACTACCAAATAAAACTATCCATTTTACATATGGGTAATGAATGTTGGGGGGACCATATCCTCCTGCTATGGAAAATAAATTCTAGTAAACTATCCCTAAAAATTAATTCTACTCCAATTGTGATGAAGCCTCACCCCAAAAAAGTTTTCCAGGCATGGAATATTTTTAGCTTCTTGAGATCCAATGTAATAATTATATTTGGATTACCTCATATAATAATAATGGAAAATGGTACCAATTTCCCTTATACTAAATTGAAAATATTTATCTGGAGTATGAAATCATGTCCGACCATTCATCTCTCTACTATATAGTGGGTAATGAAAAAATATAGTCCTTAAAAAAGTCCCTATAAAATATACTCCAGAATAATATAGATTGGGATAAAAAGTCTTGGAAAGACAAGATTATACATGACTTGTGGTCTTACCAGATTAAAACCCTCACTTCAACACATGTGACACCATACTCATTAGCATATGAGATATATGGGTTCATTCCCATTTAAGTTCAATTTCTCTCAGTCAATGTTTCCATCTATGGTCATTTATACAAAAATGAGAAATCACTAAAATGAATGGATTGATTGGATCAATAGGATGATAATAGATTTCACAAAATGCATCATTTTGATGTCCACAAAAATTGGATTGCATGATCCTTTAACAAAAATGGTGTCCTCTGTTATTTTATTTAGGGAGAGATGGTGTTGTTCCATAGAAAATATTCAATGTTAGAGCCAAAGTGGGAGGGTGTTACAACCCCAAGTTTTATCAATGAAATTTCTCCCTTCTTATTGTAATTTAATATTGTATAAACAACATATAATCACTTATGGATCATAATAGAATCATTAAAAATTATGATTTAATTAAATAAGATGTATAACTAGAATTTAAGGAACCAATAATGATGAAATATTACCAAGACATTTGGAATAGTAATATGACACTAGGAATAGTAATATGAACCTTATGAACAATAAATTGGAATATTTAATAGAAATATTATCCATGAAAATAAATATTTTTTTGGAATCTTATAAATAATATAACGGTATTATTATATCCAAATCTAAGTAAAAAAATGTTTTAAAAATTATTAATTAAGTGTTTGTTTTTTTATGTCATAAATATTTAATTACAATTTTATGATTAATTTAATAATTAAAAAAAACAGGTTCTTAAAATATATTCATAAATGAATATTTTTATATCTTATGTTTTTAAGATAATTTTACGTGATATTATGGAATTTTTTAAAGTGTTATAAAATAAGTTATAATTTTAAAATCTATATTTTCAAAGTAAATGTTGATTTTAATTAAAAACTAAATTACTCATAATTAGAAAAAAAAATTCAAAACATGTAGTTCATTTTTCAATTATACACATCAAAAAATGGACACGGTGAATTTTTGGTATTTTTATGAATTACGTGATTTATTGGTGAATAGTGAAATATGGTAATTTACGGTATATAAAAATTATATGCTGAATACTCTATTCATTGAGTCATCACTAATGTAAGTAACATTTTTTCAAAGTATGATTATATAATTACTTTATGTAGCCTTATGAATCAACACTATTTCTTATTTTGAGAAAAATAACAATTTAATTAATTAAATAATGAGAAAATACTCCTCTCCTCCACTATAAATACCACCCCTCACACCCTATTCTCCTCACACCTCAAAAAATTTTATAATTTCCTAAATTATGACCAAAACTCTTCCCTATCCCCTCGCCCAACTCTATGATACATTGGTCTCATCAAAAGGCCAATCCTAGGATCCTTGAGGAGGATCTCAAGAGGGTAATTCAAGAGGTAAATCCTCTCTTTTTCTTTTTGTTTAATTTCAATTTAATTCCATTTCTTATTATATCCCCACCTCCCTTCATCGAATTGGGTTGATAACTCCATTATCTGAAATATAATATAATTATATAATTTTAATGGAAAATACTTAATTAAACACATCCCTCTAATTCCTTTATTATAAAAATAAAATTGTCACCAATGATGTGCCCATTTACTAACATTTTGGGTGATGCACTTTCATTTTCCATTAAAAACATACAATATATTAATAAAAACATTATAATGGTTGAAAAATGTTTTAATTTTTATTTTATAACCATTATTATGTTCTATAAGTAAATTACACACATAATACTAAATTAAAAAACAAAAGGAGTTCGTTATGAACGAAAAACAACCAGAATTAACATAAACAATCATCATTAAATTTATTCTAATTATTAAACCTCATTGTATGTAACCAAATTATTTATAAGATAATTTAAACTTATGTAATATTATTAATAACATATAACAATAATTCTTGATATTTATATTAATTTTACATGAACTTCTATTCAGGAAGACAAGTCAACCGATTGTGAAAACTATGAAAATGGTTTCTTCTGAATGATGAAATTGAACTATATATCTCATCAAAAGTCCCATAATGGAACATAATAAAACCTTAATAAATAATATTAATTTATTAAAGGTTTTATAAATGTTATTTAATTAATATTATGTTATTTTTCATGACATTAAAGTGAATAAAGTGTCCAGATAGAAGGTAAGAAGAATTCTTGAACCGGAATTTTTTCTTTGGGTTTCCATACTTCACCCCATTTTCAGTATCGATATTTATTAAATATGATTTCTTAATCATTATCTTCCAATTTTTGGGATATAATTTTTTCTAATTGAGGATATGTTGAACAATTTGTTTTTTCCAAAATAGATATTCTTTCAAAAAACACACCTTTTACTTCTCGATATTGTCTCTTCTTCACTAAATGTTGATGATTCAAGTATGTTATTATATATTTCATTTGGGAACCCATATTTTCTAAATTTGTAACTATTAAATGATACCCAATCCTTTTCATAGTGAATTTTACGGTCATTATTGATATATGTTTTTTGTGCCATGCATAATAATGTAAATCTCTTTATATGACGAGTGTGCCTAGAATTATATAGTGAAATATAAATGTTATGTTGTGACAGGTCCACCCAAAATTATATAGTGCTGCAATGCATTGGATAATGTGATCAATATCATGATAAAAGTAATCTATGAGTGAAAATATTTCTATCTTTGTTCACATCTATGTGTTGTAGTTTACCAATAAGACATGATGTTTCATTTTCCTGCATTGCCACACTCCATGCCTTCTAACAATAATTCCTCTTATTAATATGATCCTATGACTATGTAATTATGTTAATGATTATTCTAAACCCATTTTATTTCGTTTTATTTTTTTATCAATCCACTTCTTGGGATTTTAGATTATCTCTTTTTGATGTATATCCTCAGGTGATTACATGTACTAAAGAGAATTAAAGGGCCAATAAGAAGCTAGAGAATAAAGAATTAAATAAATGTTTCTATTTTATTTATTCAATTTTTTGTATGGTCCTAATATTACCAAGACCCTAAACCCTTTGGATCCTCATTGTGTAATGATTTAATTTTATTTTCATTTAAAATAATCTAAAAACTTATGTAAGAAAATGTGGGGTCTCTATAGTTGGTATCAGAGAATGGTTTAGTTTATTTATGGATTAGAATTAAAGAACCGTATTTAGAACCATTAGTATAAGTCTAAGTGTAAGTAAGCACCCAAGAATATTTGTTTTTTTAAATGATAAAAATATTTATCTAATAATATATTCCTTTAAAGTTAATTTTATAATGGGATAAGTTATTGATGACTTATTAACATATGTTTTGTTATAAAATTTGGTATTTTAGAAAATGTAGGGAACCAGGAAAAACTAGGTTAACAACCCATGTGAGGGATAATGCAGTGATTTCCCGAATGATAGTGCCAATGATTTGGAAGGTGGAGTTCAAAATTTCATGGTGATTCTAACACATATATCTCCTTATGTGAACAATAACCTGAATAATGTGGAATGTACACCTTTAGAGTAGATGGAGAAACTAGATATCAAGTGTTATATGAGGCAAAGACCACTAACGTTTAGTGGATCTTCCAATCCACTAATTTCTGAACAGTGGGTCAACTCGAGGGATAATACACTTTTACATTCATCACTATTCTAAGATATAGAAGGCGAATAATTATATTTATTGTCTTGATGGAGAGGCCGACCAATGGTGGGAATTTATTAAGAACACCAAGATGAGGGGAAAATTGAAGAGTTGGAGTGGGAAGACATTAAGAAAATGTTTCATAACATGTATTTACATTGAAATTTTTGGAACAATATAGAGGGAGAATTCATAGAGCTGAATCAATAGGAAGAAGAATCTATAATATCCTATGAATCATATTTCACTAGGATTAATAGGTACGATTCATATTTTTTTATCAACAATGATTGAAAATTTGATATATTCTTTATTGTTTTAGAACCAATAATTCAAATTCCTCTAGAGAATAGATACATTGGACGTTATGAAGATGTTGTTTTATGTGATCTCAATGGGGAGTTGGAGTTTTTAGCATGGTCCCATGGATATGGTGATAAGAAATGAAAGATGGATTTTAATGTTGGGGGATCTAATGTGAATGGTGGAAATAAGACTCAACCACCCACATTTCAAAAAATTTGGAAGATGCATATTGGGAACTACATAAAAAATATGGGGAAATGTTTCAAGTGTGGGGGAGAAGGCCACCAATATCATGAATTTCAAAAATACATAAGGAAATAAGATAATGTGGTGGAGTAAAGGAGATATCCACCCATGGTCTAATGATACAACTATATGGAGTAATGGAACTATGTAAGCTAGTGCACTAAACCTCGAGTCCTCAAGGGTATTCAGCATAAGTAGCCTCCAAATCCAAAAGAGCAATTCAAGGCATAGGTTATCACTACTTCTAAAGTGGATCAAGAGAAATAAAATCATACAAGGTACACATACTATTCACTAAACAATGGAAAAAGAATTATTATTTTTTGGTTCTATACATTTTTTTATATCGTGAATGTTTCATAGAACTATGGAATCTAAGCTCCAGAACCTTGAAATAAAGATATGTATAAAAATTCCAAGTCGTGAAATCATTGCAACCCAATTGTAGGACTCTCATCCTATCAGATTATGATTGAATAATATTATAAAGAATCTCATAAGACTTCCCTTGGTGGAATTCGATGTTGTACTAGGGATTGATAGGATCTCAATATAGAAAGAACATTAAAACTATCAGAAAAAGGAAGTGTCTTTTCATATTCCGAACCATCGCATGCACCTCTAAAAAATTAAGGATGATCATGAATTTGCTTTTGAAAACATTTCAATAGTGTGGGTGTTGATTCCTTGTGGATAAGTATACCTCACTCAAATGGTTGAGTAGAATGAAGTTATAAACCTAGGGTAAATGCCCATTGTAAGAGAATACAATGATATATTTCCTAAATAGTTACTCAGGATTCCCTTAGATCACGAGGAAGAGTTATCAATAGAACTCATACATAGAGCTACCCCTATCTCAATTTGTCCCTATATGATGCCTCCTATTGAACTAGAGGAGTTAAAGAAGAACTTGCAAGAGAATTTCAAAAAAGGATTCATACTCCATAGTGCTTCACCTTGTGGTGCGCTAGTTATCCTTTTCATGAATAAGGATGAATAAAATCAACTGTGTATCGGTAATCGAGAACACAAAAATATAACCATAAATAAAAATTCTAGCCATACAAGGATTGAAAACTTATTCAATTTTCTACAAGGAGCTCATTACATCTCAAATGGGGATCTTTGTTCGGGGTATCATTAGTTAAACGTGGAGAATGAATATATTCATATGATTTCCATCCATAAAATGTAGGGTCACTATGATTTTCAGGTGATGCAGTTCAGAATTACTAATTCCCCTATTATTTTTATTTATTTTATGAATAGTGTCTTTAGAAATTACCTAGAAATATTTTTGGTAGTTTTTATCGATGATATTCTTATCTACCCCAAGTGCATAGAGTAACATTAAAAACATCGAAGACTTCTATTGGTGAATCTGAGAAAGGGGAATGTATCACCCCATCCCTAGAATCCTTGAGTCGGCCCATTATTTGAATACATTGGAACGATTACAAGGAATCAAATCCTGAAGGACCGATCAGTTATGAAGTCATGGAAAAATAGATTACATACATGAACCTTGCATTACAATTAAATACATAACGTTCAACACAAACAATCCATTGATAAAGAAGTTATTCTCCTAGCGTATCCTTGCCTATCAAACATAAAATACTTCTTTGCATCCTGGGAAAATAAAACAAAATAATGGGGTGAGAACATATCCTAAGTAAGGGTAAAAAATATAGCAAACGCTATTATAAAAAAGAATATAATTTTATGTAATGGTATAAAACAGAATCACAAGCCTTTTTAAAAAAATATTCACCATAATATGGGATGAATAAATAAAATAATTACATTTAAACAATCACATGGATATTATTCAAGTAGAATAATCACATATGAAATCAATAACTAATCTCATAATGAGAAAATGCATAATGTTTGACATCATGACCATACCGTCAAAGCCTCATGCCCAGACCATAAATAACCATATAGTCAAGGACTTATTCCAAGACACTAGATTGTCTCATCAGACCTACCGAAACAGCAAGGGGCTATAGCAGGCCCCACCTATCACTCACTATGTTCAATATATTCCTCATATGAAAATGGTGAAATATAAACAAAATAATCATTCATATTAAAATATAGTATATGATTTATTAATACATTAACCACAAACCAATAATTGTATCTAAATAGAACAACTACAATCAAACTGATCATAAAAAATTCAATAAAATATGGTAAATTATATCATAAGAGGTAAAATTCAATTATGAAGAAGATCCAACAAATGATGTTGACATATATTAAAATAATCTGTTAAAATAATCATAAATATATTGGGAGAAATATCCCTTTTTCGTTGGAATCTTTTATTCAAAAGATGCATACTTATAAAAGAATGAATTTTAAAATATATTTTTGAATAAAAGTGTCCCATACCACTTTGAAACAAATAAAAGGAATTAAATTTTTTAAAAAGTCATGTCCATATAAATAATTCTATAAAAACATTTTGAAAACATGGACATTAATGTGAAATATTTATAAGAATTAATTTTTAAAAGATTAAAAATGATGTTTTAGTTAAATTGTCCCATACATAAAAACTTAATAATATTCCATTAAATTAAATTTGAATGAAATTAATAGTAGACACAAAATTCAATTTATAATCCTTTATAAACATATAAAAAAATATTTATGATAATATCAAAAATATTGAAATGGATAAATGGTAATTATTTTAACATTCAAAGTATCCCATAACAATTTGAACATTTAAATAATAACCCCAATATCTTAATATGAATATTTAAATATAGTAGAGTTAAATTTATTCATGATATCATATATAATATTGGAATTACATACACCACACACAAGAAATGGGTGGTGAAGATGACTTATATCTCACAAGAATTAAATGTGAAACAAAATTCTCTTGCCTAAGGTTCTAAACTCTCCACACATGTCGAAGACTCTTGTATAGTGGTTTAAAAAATATTATTAACATCTAACAGAATCATAATAATATTTAAGATATCATATATGATTCATTTATGACTTCATTTTAGCCATTAATTAACAATTTTAATTTAAAATCAACATTTCAGGTAATAGCTACTTTGTTTATCGTACAGGTTTTGAATTGTTATTAATGATTGTATTAGATAGATCGTGATATATTTTTAACCGAACATTAAAAATTATTTATATATAATATATATTAAGAATATAAATATATATAACATATATATATATATGAATTGGAATACATCGTTCATGGAGACGGTAAGCAGTACGTATGCATGAACGCTATTTTTGTTTTCCTCTCATATTGAAGGGAACAATTTAAATGACATATATGTATATATGAATCTATATTATTACAGTAAAATTATTATTTAATATATTTCATAATTATTCATTATTTATATGTTTTTATAATCATTCATGAGTTGTTAATGTGGAGGATGAATCTCATTACCTCATGGAGACGATAGGATGTATATACGCAAAAGATACAGTATGACTCCCTTAATGGTTAAATGGTATTTAATTTTATGGAATGATAATAACAAAAAACAATATAATATAGTATTTATTATTTAATTTCATTATATTTATCATTATTCCCAGTGTAATAATGTATATATAAAAATCATTTTACACCATGACATGGAGACGGTAAGCCGTACACACTCACACACGGAGATATTGTTTTTATTGGATGTGTAAAAGGATGAATATGGTTGTAACATAATAATAAAAAATCATTGAATATATTATATTCTAGAGTTATTAATTTATTATGGAAGAACTCTGGAAAATAATGTAAAAGAAGAAAATAAATTTAATTGAATTGGTAAAACAATTGCCTCTTCTTCGAGTATCTCCATTTAATTTGAAAAAAATGACTCTTTAGGTTGTCTTTATGACCCAATTATGGACTCTAGAATTAAGTGAGGAAAGATAGGAGAAGAAATGTGCAGGGTTTGGATGAGAAAAATGGATTTATAGTTACAAATAAATGATAAGGAGAAGTGTCATTTTATAGGATAGGGGAGATATACTTTTGAAAACTCCAAAACTATTGATTTATTAAAAAATTATTTTCAATTTCTAAAAGCTCCAAAGTGATTTATTTGGAGGATAATATGATTACGGTTCTCAATACTCACAAAAAAGGATTTTTATACATGTTTAGGCCACTAATGTAACCATATATTTTCGATTTAACCATTTGTTAAACAATTTAACTCTTACCTTTTCTACTTGTATTTTTATAATATAAGGTTAATATTGTAACTATAAAATGCAAAATAACCCCAATTTGATCATTAATGACATCTTTAGAACTATAAATTTATTTTTAAGATAATTATAATTTTTATGAATTTTATATCATTTAATAAAATAGTATTTATTTTATAGTATCATTTATCTCAATTTTGACACTATTAAATATTTTCATATTTTAAAATTTTCGACCAACATGATAACATCGAAAAAATACATAAAATATGTCACTAAAATGTATATGTTATCAATAAAATTAGTCAATGTCTTTTATTATGTAAAATTATATTTATTTTAATAATATCATTATCATTTATTTTATATCTCAATTAATTAAATAAATATTACACTATTTTTATACATGCCGTTAATTAAGCTATTTCTTCTATAAAAATTAAAAATAAATTATTTTGATGGATATATATTTATTATATTAAAATTGGATAGTTATATTAGAATTTATCATTTTTATAAACCCATATTAAAAACGATTTAGTTATTAAGGTATTATTTTGACATTTTTTACACTTCTATAAATAAAATATAATAAATGTCATAATCTATAAAAAGTGGTTTAAAGGGAACCATATTTTAGAACTATGGTTTATTTTGGATGAAAATAATATATCCAATGATATTAGGACACATTTTAGGGTAAATTTATATCATTATAATATTATTTTAATCTTTAATTATCTTATTTAACTTTAACTATGATAAATAAAATTCAAAAGATACTATTCACAAAAAATTATCTTGATCTTATTTAACAAAATTTCTCATACTGATTACAACCATATATTGATGTTTTTTGAAATTAAATTCATAGAACTTGTAAAATTACATTTACTGCCAATCCATATATTTGTTCCGAAGGCGGGTAAAAGGTACGTGAAATTGTTAAGTAAATTTTTATATTTAATTTTACTATAAAAAGATCCCAATGGAATATATTTTATTAATATATGTATTATTTATAAATTGTGAATTTAAAATATATATATAGTAACATAAATATTTTAATGAAATTGTTGTTTTTTTAACATCAATGCATTAATTTTATCTATTCATAAAAAATGTAACTTTTCACAAAATTACCAAAATTTCACACTGCACAAATATTGATTTCTAAAATAAAAAATGATATATATTTACCAAATTGAAATTATAAGAGTCTCTAAAATTTATTTTATTAATTTTCACAAAAGAACACAAAAAATTAGTTCCTTTAAGAAAATAGTATTTTATAAACATATATCTATCTTACAAAAATAGATAAAATTCATTATAAATATGATTTATTTATTTGAAAGAATTATGAATAAAATTTAAAAATAATTTATTACAATTCATATTACTATATTTTATTGATATGTTACAAATATATCATTTAAATAATTATAATACTAATGTGTTGTTTCATGAAATATCAATGTTGTGTGTAACAAAAGACAGTCAGTGTTGCCTATAGAGCAAGCTATTGAATTTATTTTAAAAAACATACCATGAAATATTTGGGTGTTACATTAACCGCTCCTTCTATATGTTTTGTCCCCACAATTTTCTAATTATGGTTTGGTAACTAATGTTTGAATAGTAAAAAAATCATTATTGAAATCCCACATCGTAACAAGGGTCAATAAAATGTCCAATTTGAAATAAAGAAATATATGTATGAAATTCACCATAGATAACACATAAATGGATTCCATTTTGGAGAAAATGGACATGAAAGAAAAATATAACCATCATTTTCCAATGTAGAGTGGTATATAACATGTTTATGAGAAAGTTAAAAATCACAATGCTCTAAATATGAAATGATATAAGGGACCATTTGATTGATCAGAAAAAAATAATTGGATAGTATTATTGGTTTCATGATCCTTTTCCTGGAGTGGAAATATTATTTTACTATTTATATAATCCCTTAATTTAATTACATACATTTAATAAGAATAATATCATAATTTTTTGTGCTTTGATGTATTTTTGATATTATCCCATACTCCTAGAAATTAATGTTCAAACTGAATTTTTCATGCATGAGGAACTTTTAATAAATCATAAGGACCATATGAATTTCCTTCATCCTCTAAATCTTTACTGAAACAAAGAATGTTAGCCCAAGGTATCCAATAAATCCCACATGAACTTAAAACTATGACATCCCATGTTAAATAACTCCATTCCAACCATAAGACTTTTCCAAAATTGTTTGATACAAATTCACTGTCCAAAAAGGTATCTAAATTTCCAAAATAAATATTAATATCAGATTCCCCCAAAAAATAATTTATCTCTTATTAAAAAATAAATTTATAACCTCAAAAGCCTTAATGAAATAATTCATGCTTCCAGATACTTGATGTAGATGCACTACAATGCAATCCATTTATATCTCCTGAATCTTATAACGATAGAACCATCGATGTAATAATTATTGATGCAAATACAAACTAACATCAATAATTCTTCTTCACTCAAAATCTTTAACTATGATTTATCATCTTATTCTTTAATACCTCATTCATATTAATTTTGTTTTTTAGCCACTTCACCATTATCATTATAACCATTTCATGTATAACATTGCTGATTATAACCATTGACAGAAACATGAAGCATAATGTCAGAACCACAAATCATATTGAGGTAGTAATGATGAATCATTTATAGGATCACTAAAAGGGGTAATATTTTTATATGTCCATTTATCCATACGACTAACATAGGATATCCATCACCTAATATAAATGACGATATCCTGTAGTTAGAATTATCCTTAAAGTCAATCTTAGGGTAATGTTCACTGATTTATAGTTTCTAAATCTAATTTCTAGGGTAATTTATATACATCTTATAATACCAACAATAATTCCCCATCTCGAGAAGCCTGGAGTTGGTTCATTATTTTAATACATTAGCATGATTGTATAAAATCAAATCCAAAAGGACTAATAAGTTTAGTTGAATTGTAAAATATATTACATACATAATGCTAACAAAATAATTCAAAACATAAAATAAAACATAGGTAATCGTATGAAAATTCCATTATTCTCTTAGCATAACCCTGCATATAAAAAATCACTTTTGGGAGTCCTAGAAAAAAAAGAAAGGGGTGAGATAAGATTATCAGTAAGGGAAAACAATAAATTATAAGCTATCATAAATAAGCCTAAAATTTTGAGGCAAGGTATAAAACTAAAATAAAATCCATTTTAATGTAGTATTTAACATAATATGGAAATAATAAATCAAATTATACTATTTATACATTAACATGGATATTTTACTAGTCAAATAATTACATTTAAAACCATTAATTAATCTCATATTCCAGGAATTCATAATATAGGACATCATAACCATAAAATCAAGTCCTTGTGCTAAGACTATACAAAACCATACCATCAAGGTCTTATTCCCCAACACTATTTTTTCTCATGAGACCAACCGATGCATCGAGGGTCTATAGAGTTTCCCACCCTTCACTTACTAAGTACAATACATTCCTTATATGAGAATGTTGAAACATAAACACTATAATCATTCGTATTAAAAACTACTGTAGGAAATATTCATTATTTATCCATAAACCAATAATGTTATCTAAATAGCACATCCATAATCAAAATATCATAAAATATTAAATAGAATATGGTAAATGATGTCATAAGATATCAACATTAGTTAAGAAAAATATCCAAAAAGGATGTTGACATAGATGAAAATACTCAATTAAAATAATTAAATATATCTTGAAACAAATACCCCATTTTTATTGAAATAACTTATTCAAAAGTTGGCCACTTACAAAATAAGATATTTAAAAAGATATTTTTTAATAAAATTGTCCCATACGACTTTGAAACTTTATAAATAAATTAACATTTTAAAAAATTCATGTCCATATAAATAATTCCTTAAAACCATTTTTAATACATTGATATTAATAGGAAAGAATCAGAATAATATATTTTTAAAACATTTAAAACAATGTTTTTGTTAAGGAGACCCATAAAAAACATTAAAAATATTCCTTTTGAAATAATTTGAAGGTAATTAAAAATAGACATAAAATTTTCTTTACAATACTTTATATACATATAAATAATTATATATGTTAATATCAAGAATATTGAAATGGAGAAAGGATTATTTATTTAAACATCCAAAGCATCCCATAACACTATTATCATTTAAATAAAAAACCAATATCTTGAAATGAATCATTAAAAACGATGAAGATAAATTTATTCATGTTATCAAATATAATATGGGAATTACATACACCTCATTTAAGAAATAGGTGGTGAACATGTCTTATATATAATGAGAATTAAAATTGAAATGAAATTTCCTTACCTTAGGTTTGATACTCTCCATATGTGTCCAAGAATCCTATATAATGGTTTTAAACATATTATTATCTTCTACTTGAATCATAATATTATTTTTTATCATATATGATTCATTTATGACTTTATATTACCCATATTAACAATTATAAGTTAAAGAAATGTTTTGGGTAATAACTACTTTGATTATCATACATGTTTTGAATTTTTATTCTTGATTGTATTACCTAGAAAATGATTTAATTACTTACATAATGTAAAAAAATATTGATATATCATATATATTCTGAATATAAATATATATAACATATAGATATATGAAATGGAATACACCATTCCTAGAGACGGTAAGCCCTACATATGCATGAATGATGTTTCTGTTTTCCTATCGTATTAAATGGAAGCAAGAAAATTACATATATGTATATATATATATATATATATTATTCTAGTATAATTATTATTTCATATATTTCATACTTATTCATTATATATATATATATATTATACTCACTCTCTAATGGCTAACTTATAGGAGTAATCTCATCACGTCAAGGAGACCGTAGGCCGTAGGTACGGACGAGCGACGATATTATTCCCTTAATGGTTAAATGGTATTGAATTGGATGGAATATTAATTGTACAGAAAAATATCCTATCATATTCATTATTTATAGCATTTATATTTATCATTATATCAATTTAAATAAATTATATATGGAAAAAATCTTACACCACAGCATGGAGACGGTAAGTCGTACGTACATACACATGGTGATATTGATTTTCATAGAATATGTAAAAGGATAAATAACATTTTCGTATATTCAAAAAAATATCTCATAATATATTTCATTCCATAGTTATTAATTTATTATGGAAACATCACAGGAAAATATATAAGAAGAAGAAAATTAATTTAATTGAATTGTTAAAACAATTACCTCTTCTTTGAGTATCTCCTATTGATTTTCAGAAAAGGGATCCTTAGGTTGGTTTTAATCCAAAAATATGGACTATAGAATTAGGTGGGGGATGTTGGTAGGAGAAATGGTAATGGTTTTTACAAGACAAGGGTCTTTATATGTGTTCATAAAAGATTATGGGAGGTTCCTTTTTATATAAAAAGGGAGGGGCACTTTTGGAAACTATGAACTATTAATTTCTTATAAACTTATATTTGATATAAAATAACTATAAAGATAGTTATTTCGATTATAAGATGAGTATGGGTATAAATACTCACAACCAATGATTTTTAGATAATTTTAGGCCACAAAAGTCACCTTATATTTTGTATTTTAGCTGTAGTTAAATAGTTTAACTCTTTCCGTGTTTACTTGTATTTTTATACAATAAGGTTAATATAGTTACTATAAAATGTCAAATGAAAAAATTGGTTCTATTATGAAATATTTAGCACAATCCAAGTAATTTGGCCAAAAATCATATTTTTTAGGACCTTTATATCATTTAATAAAATAGTATTTATTTTAAAGTATCATTAATGTTAATTGTGATACTATTAAATATTTACATTTTTAAAATATCAAAATAACATGATAACTTCGAACATATACTTACAATATGACACTTAAATGTCCAAGTTATCTATAAAATTTGTTTATGTCATAAATTAAGAAAATTATATTTATTTACATTTTTTTAATATCATTTATTTAATATCTCAATTAATTAAACAATTACTGCATCAATATTATATAAGCCTTTAATTGAGTTATTTATTCTCTTAAAATTAAAAATAAATTATTATGATAAATATAAATTTATTATATTTCAAATCAAATTTATAGTCTAATTTATCTTTTGTATAACCCCATATTAAAAAGGTTTTAGTTATTAAAATTAAAATATGAATATTTAAACTCTTCTGTAAAGAAAATATAATAATTGTCCTAATCTAACATAAGTTGCTTATAAATGATCATATTTTCGTCCTAAATTTGATTATGGACGAAAAAAACATAACCAATTAAATTATGATAAGTGTGAGGGTAAATTTATATTATTATGAAAATATTTTAACTTTAATTTCCCTATTTACATTTAATCATAGTAAATAATAATCAAAGATAACTATTCCCCCTTTTTATCCTATTAGACAACATTTTTCATAAATATTACAACTATGCATATAAATTTTACCCAATTAAATTAACATAAGAGGTAAAATTATTTTTAATACTAATCTACTGATGTGGTTAGAAGGTAGGTAAAAGATACTTTCAAAAGATAAATAAATATTAAAATCTAATTATATTATAAAATGATACCAATGAACTATATTGGATTAATATATATATTATTTTTCTACTATGATTTTAAAATAAATATACAGTATATTAATTAATCAAATGAGATATAATGTTTTTAACGTTAATGCAGTAAATTTAACTATTCATCAAAATTGAATCCTTTTAGAAAATTATCAAAATTTCACCCTAATATAATTTTGATATTCCAAATTCAAAAATGATTTCTATTTTTCAAATTTAAATTTCTTAGAGTATATAATATTAATTTTTTTATTGTTCAGAAATGGTAATAAAAGGTGGTTCCTTTAAGAAACTAGTATTTCTAAACATATAAGTATTTAACCAAAACATATACATTTTATTAAAAATACATTTTATTTATGTGTAATAATTATGAATAACATTTAAAAATTATTTATTTCTACTCATATTACTATATTTAATGTATATTTTTTAAATATATCATTTAAATATTTACAATACTAATGTGTTGTTTCACAGAAAATCAATGATGTGTGTAACCCAAGCCATGTTGGTGTTTCGTTAAATACATGATATTTAACTTATTTTAACAAAAATACCATTAATTGTTGGGGTTTTATAGTGAATTTGTACAACAATTTATAAATTATTAATTTTTGATGAAACAAGTCACATTTTTTGTACACGTGATCACTAGTGAGGGAATTTCTGTAGACCCATAAAAACAAGGGTAATTAAGGAATGACCCAAACCATCTAGTTCCATAAAAATCCATAGTTTTCCTTGATTATCAGGGTACTATCATAATTTTTTGTGAAATTTCTCATGATTTTAAATACTTATAACTACGTTAACAAGGAATGGAGTAATGTATGTCTGGATTTCAGACTTTGAGGGAATCTTTTAGGAGCTAAAGAGAATGATGATCACCGCACCAAAACTCATATTACTAAAAAGTGGAGAACGTTTTTTGATATAAAGTGTTCCTTAAATGAATAGAATGGGTTGGGTACTCATGAAAAATGATAATTTGATAGCCTAAACCTCATATAAGTTTATGATTTTTTAGAAGAAAAACCCGACGCATGATTGGAGATAGAAACGGTTATTTTTTTCATGAAAATCCGGTGGAAATACCTCTATAGTGAGAAGTGAGATATATATACCAATCAAAACATCCAAATGAATATATTCACACAAAAGTATCTCAAAATTAATCAAAGGATATTTTTAGAGATAATAAATGAATATTATTGATCTACTATTTATCATCCAGACAAGGCGAACAAGGTTGTTGATCTTCTAAGAACAAATGAACCTGCAAGTCTATCTATGTTGTATATTGAGAAAGACCCTATCTTATTAGACATGAAAATGATATATTTTTAAATCATAATTGTATGGAAATCATCCTAACCTTCCCAAATGATTTCCTAACCATCTATCCAATAGAAGATTAAGGATGAAAAAAGGGACGATATAGAGATACCAAATATGGTCAATGCAGTAAAAGAAGGAAAACTTCAAAAGTTCCATATCGATGATGATGGTGTGATTTAGTTTGGAACAAAGATTTGTGTGCCTTCATCACATGGTATAAATAATGAGTTATTTTATAATTAACATGTCTCAATTTCTCTATCCATCATAGGAGTACTAAGATGTACTGTGATATCCAAGAAAACTTCTACTGGTACAATATGAAGAATGAAATTACAAAGTATATCTCATAGTGCATGATATGTTAGCAAGATAATGATGAGTGAAATAATTAAAAAGTGATGAAGTATCAATTCATTATACCCATGTGGAAATGGTAGAAGGTCACTATGGACTTTTTATGGGTCTTGCAATAAAATCCAAATGAAATAATGAATTACGGGTTGTGGTGGACTGACTAGCCAAGTATGCCTAGTTTATTATTCTTCAGGTAGATCTGCCACTTGAAAAAATTCATAATATATAAGTAAAGGAAGTGGTGAGACTGCATGGGGTTCCACTCTCTATTTTCTCTGATCATGATCCTAGGTTAACATATAAACTCTAGAGGAGTCTTCAACATTTTTTGAGTACTGAATTAAATTTCAGCATGTCCTATCGCCACCAAATTAATAGAAAATATGAAAGGACTATTCAGATGCTCAAAGATATGCTAATAGAATTGTATTTAGAATTAAAATGTATATGGGGTCATCATATCTCTTTTTTTGAGTTCTCATACCACAATAGCTTCAATAGGAGTATTCAGATAGTTCCATATGATGCTATATATGGAAAGCGATGTAGAACTCCAACATATTGGGATGAAGTTGGTGAAAGAAATCTAATGGAACCTAATATTGTGTAAGATATTATATATATGCTTTAATCCATCCAACAACATATCAAAAGTACTCCGAGTCAGCAAAAAATCTATACTGACAACAATCAAAGGGACTAGGAGTTATACATTAAATATAATGTCATTCTTTGAATGTCACCATAGAAGAGGGTCATGCGGTTTGGAAGGAAATGAATGCCAAGACCAAGGTACATTGGCCCCATTGATATCCATGAATGCATGGGATATATGTCCTACCATATTTCACTTCCACTGAATATATCTCGAGTTCATGTTGTGTTCTACATATTACTCCTGGACGAAATACATATTGTATCCCTCACATGTACTGAAATAAGAGGTGGTATAGGTGGAAGATGATCTCTCTTATGAGGAGAAACCAATAAAGATTCTATACTAGTGAGATAAGGTTCAATGAAACAAAAAAACCCACCTTATTAAATTTTTATGGAGTAACCATAAGTATGAAAGAAGCAATGTGGGATCCAGAGGAGGCAATGAAGGATAAGTGTCCTCACCTATTTGTGTAAAATGAAATTTCGATTGAGAAATTTCAAAATGGGGAAGAATGAAACTATCCAAAATTTTATCAATGGAATTCATACCTTATTATAGAAATTTCATATAGTATAAATCACATATAATAACTTTTTAACCATAATAAAAACATTCTAAATATAGAATTAATGAAATAAAAAGTAATTCTAGAAGTTAAAGAACCAATACTAATTAAATAGTAACTTGACCATAGGAACAATAATATGAAACCTATAAATATTAAACCATCAAATTGAATAGTATCCACACCCATGATTGTGTAAATAAAATTTAGGTATCTTATAAAAAAATAATTGTATAATTATATCATAGTCTATGTAAATAAATGTTTTTAAAATTAATAATTAAGTATTGGTATTTTTATAAGTCATAAATATATAATTACAATATTATTAATAATTAAATAATTTAATATAAGATTTATTTTCATAAAAAAATTTCATACATTAATATATTGATGTCATCTGATTTCAATATAACTTTATGAGACCTTAAGTCCTTTTTCAATGTGTTATAAAATCAGTTATAATTTAAAAATATGTATTTTCCATGTAAATGAAGATTTTAATTAAAAATTAATTTACACATATTTATAAAATTGTTTTTATAAAATTGTTTTTATTTTGTAATTCTACACGTCCAAAAATAGTTAGGGTGAATTTTTTGGATTTTTTGGAATTACTAGAATTTTTTGTGAATAGTGAAAAACTATAATTTACGGTATATATAGATTATAAGATAAATACACTATTCATCGATTCATTGCTGATGTAAAAACCATTGGTTATAACTCACATGAATTAATTAATATATTTGGTCTCAATAATCAACACAATTTTTTGGCTTGTGAAAAATATTAAACTAATGATTTAAATAATGAGAAAACACACCTCTCCCCCACTATAAATACCACCCCTCTCACCCTCTTCTCCAAATACCTCCAATGATTTTAAAATTACACAAATTATGATAAAAAATAATCCCTAGACCCTCCCCAATGTATAGGATATCTTGGTCACATTAAAAGCCCCAGCCTAAGTTCTTTGAGTAGGATCTGAAGTGGAGAATTGAAGAGGTAAATCCTCTCTCTTTTTTATTTAATTTTCTTTTAATTTCATTTCTTTTGTTATTATTCACACACCTAAATTCATATGAATTTAATGATAACTCCAATTCATTAAATATACTATAACTATATCATGTTAATGGAAAATCCATCATTAAACTCCTCCATCTAACTATTTTATTTTAAAAATGAAATCATCGCCCGTGATGTGTCATTTTACTGGCATCTTGGGAGATGCACCTTCATTTTCCATTAATGCCATAAATAATATTAATAAAACCATTATAATGGTAGAAACATAACTTAAATTTAATTATATAACCCCTCTTATTTTATGTATGTAACTTATACACATAATACTAAGTGATAAAACAAAATGAGTTTGTTGTGATCGAAAAATCGCCAAAGTTAACATAAAATGTTTATCATTAACTTTTATCCTATGATTCATCCTCATGGTATATAAAAAACATTATTTATAAGATCAATTAAACTATTTTAAAATCGTTAATAACATATAACATCCATTCTGGATATTTACCTTCATTTTACATGAACTTCTATTCCTGAATACAATTGAACCGATTGTGAAAACTGAGAAAATGAATGCCCCTGAATGATGAAATTAAACTGTATACCTCATAGAAAGGACCATAAATGATCTTAATAAAAAATAATGAAACATATTCACTTATAAAAGGTTCCCTAATTCTTAAATAAGGAATCTAATTGACTATATAAGAAATTAATGTGATGAAAGTTTTCAAAAACAAGGTAAAGGGAATTATCGAACTCGACCCACTTTATTTTGGATTTCACTCTTTCGCCCAATTTTCAGTAAGGATATTCCATAAATATCATTTAATAATAATTAAATTACCTTTTCATGGATATTAATTGTTTCTACATGAGTTTCTTACAAAAAATGTTTTTTATAAAATAAATATTCCTTCGTCACCATCATCATCAAATTTTTATTCAAGAGGAAACAAGGGAAAAAACAAAGAAAACGAAATAAAAAACAAGATACAAGAAACGTGGAACATGGGGACTAGGTTGAACTAAATTAATGTTAGCCGAGAGTGTCTCCTCTTATCTAATTAACCCCCTTGGGTTTCAAGAAGTTGATCGAAGGGAGGCAGGTGATGTTGGAGCCTAGGCTCAAAATGACACAAGATGATCTTCAACTCTGTTCCCCACCGGCCATGTGTGGGTCACCAAAACATTATGTAGGAGAATATGGAATTTTCTAACCATGTCAGATATTGACTAGGGTGTATGACCTTTATCATTCAGAGAGTTATGATGAATTAAGGAATCAGTCTTCGATTGAGAGATCACAATTTTCCACTATTCACAAAGGGATAGACCTATAAGAAGAGCTTTGGCCTCTGCCAAAAGTGTGGTGCCTTACCCATAAAAGTAGTGAATGTAGGCATGACACTACCACACATTTCCCGAACCACACCCCCTCCATTCAAATCACCCAGAAAACACGAACCATATGAGTTCAGCTTGTAGCCTAAGACCTAAGGGTGCCAACATATCTATATCCATTGTGGCTTGATATGGGAAGGGTTAATGAGAGGAGCACTAACCTACAACAGCTTCAAAAAGGGAGACTCCCACTAGTTTACGATGAGGGTGAGTAGGTCCAACAGAAGATATCGTGTTCTCCTGATAATGGACCTAGCATTAGAAATGGATCTTTTGAAGCGAGATTGTTTCCTGGGATGCCACATGCACCAAAACCCTGCACTGAAAATAATAGACTGTAACATTTTTTCCATTTTCGAGAGATTCATCTCATGGAACAACCTATCCAGGAAGGAGTCTTCACCTTATGAGCCAGAGGATAACTCTGTGAGGGTTCCAAAGAATTACTAGACATTTTAGGCATACTCGCTTTCAATGAATAGGTGGATCGAGCTCTCTTCCTCCAGGTTGCGACAACGGTGAAATCTAGAGGCTAGACTGATGCAATTCTTTTTTTATTAGGGTATATGTAGCCATCGTATGATTTTTTATCCTCCATGCCAGAAAATTTTTTTTGGAAGGGATATTGTTTAACCAAACGGTGGTGTTCTAGGTATCATGAGGGCCCTATAAAGGCAATATCCTCCGGTAATCCTTTGTAGAGAAACGTCCCGAGGAGGATGCAGTGAAGATTCATGTGTTGGGGTCTAAGTTAATACCGATCAATTCAAGGATCTCTTATTGTTCTATGTCCAACATAGCTTTGATGAATTATTGGTGGATGCAAGCATTCTTTAAGGAGATCAAGGGAGTAGGGCATCTTGGAAAACCAAGAGCAGATCATACCCAATATTATGATGTTATGGGTGCACCCGGAATTATATAGTGCAATGTAAATGTTGTAATGTGATGGGTGTGACTTGAATTATATAGTACTCTAATGAATTGGGTATTAAGATGAATATAATGAGAAAAGTGAAATAGGTTTGAAAATGTTGCCATCTTTGTTTAGAATTATGTCTTGTAGATGACCACTAAGAAATGGAATTTCAAATTTATGCATTGCCACATTCCATGCTCTTTATTAACAATTCATGTCATGATTATGATCCCATGACCATGTAATGATGATAATGATTATACTAACTTGAGGATATATTGTTTAATGTTCTTATATATCCTCTTATTGGGATTTTAGATAACCCTGTTTTGATTTTTATCCTGAGTGGATTAAATGTACTAATGAGAATTCAAGGGAAAATATGATGTTAAAGATGAAATAATTAAATAAATTTTTATGTTTTATTTTGTTATTGTTATTTATAGTCATAATTTTACCAAAACCCTAAAGCATATAGATCCCCATTGTGTAAATATTTTATGTTGTTTTACTTCAAAATGATGTAATAAGATATGTAAAAATGTGAGGATTTTATAGAGGGGCCATGTTCCATAGAAAAAGACTACTCCAATGGACACTATACATTGAACTAAATGGATAGGAAGCATACCATGGAACACAATAACGTAGGGTTCTGGAATCAGTATTTTGTGTGAACAGAATACATAGTAATCAAAATCAACTGATGTTAAACTACATGGTACATTATCCATGTCAAAATAAGAAGACATCATGACACATATATCCTTACAGCGTGACAATAAACTATGTTGTACTTAAAGGAGTACCTTTGGATTAATTCATATTGTCAAAGGATACAAATTGATGGCCAAACCTCTAATGTAAGACCCAACCTCAAATCACCCCACCTATAAGATGGTTTTATTTACATCATTTTTATTCAAGACCTCTTTTCACATCAGGAATATGATTCTCACCATTCTAAGAAATCTACCTTCTTATTACTACAAGACACAATAATCCTAATCACATGTCATTAAAATGCATGGTACATCTTCCATGATGTAAGAAAATAAATATGTTTATACCAATGTCCACACAATATGATGTTATGTTGTACATCACCATTATTTTCTTGCATAAGAGGACATCACACTCATCATCATTCACGAAATATTCGATATCCAAGAACTAAATATGACTTCATTCCTATACAAATAGGATATATGGTGACACCTAGATTTTACATCCCTGTCCATTCACCGCAAAAGTAAAAAAATTATTCCTCTATGTGTACAGGTCAGAACCAAGCAAGGATCTTTCCCTAAGAAATACATGTTTCATAATTCTAATTCTATGGGATATGTTGATTCCTAGACTCAATGTACTAGTCCCAACCACAAATTAATCCAAAATACCCCTCCCCCGCATAAAATCTAAATTGATGTGGGGGAATCCAAAGCGGATCCAATTTACTGTCCCATTTCATGTAAAGAACCCTCTCCCTACACATACATTAGAATGTATAGATAGGAAATATATAAATAAGAGTGGACTAATTACTTACCACACTATATATGTAGTGATGTTTGGATATAAAATCCTAGGTCCAACCATAATAGTCGAATAATCAATCAGAAAAATGACCCCATCTACATAGGGATCAAACCAATATTGAGATTTCCCATTTAGAACTACATATCGCATGATTCCTATCATCACATGACATGTTGTCACACCCATATACCTAATCCTTGGTCTAATAACAATAAAGGATAAAATACACTCCTCTATGTGTATGGGTTAGATCTATAAAGGGAGAATTTCTCAAAACTACGTGTGGCTTGGGTCATGTCTTCACAAGATAGGTAGTAACACTCAGATTTCCAATTTTAGGTTCTACTTTAATATTCCTCGTTTTCACATCGATTCATCATCATACTTATTTCATTATATTTAATATAATGGGATCGTAAAACCTTATGGGGATTGATACTCACTATAATGATTTACAAAGTGATGATTGGATTATACATCATTATCTAGCCACCACAAATTCAAAAAGACCATATCCTTCATTTAATCTCTTCTATGTGGAGAAACCTACAATTTTCACCCCTTTCTTGTCTTACTGAGCAAAAATAAAGTGGGATTAGGAGATTTGGTGGGGGATTCCCCAAATAAACAAGAAATATCAATACATATTTGGGATTCAATGGTATTAGTAGCAATACCATAAAAGGAACAACATATTTTCTAACTACATGGTGTTGAACTGTGTAACCGAAGCCAGTTAGAGAACTACATATATTTTGATTCCTACAATTGGAGGATACATGGTGGAACCCGAGTCAATAATATTGGGTCCAGGAATAATATTTTCTCTCCACATTGGGAATCTACAGCCTATCCCAATGACACTAAACTACATGTGTAATGTCCTTCCCAAATTTCAATACATTGTATTATAACTCAAGAACTACATGTGGCTTGATTCTCATTTTGAAAAGATATGTAGTGATTCTAGAACTTGTTTCCTAGTCTAATCCATTAGTAAAAGAAAAAAATTCCCCATATCCTATAATCTAAGAAAGATAAATGTAGAAGATCTAATGTTTCGTATCCTTATTCAAAAATATATCAAGGAAACAAAAATTACCCCCCTAAAAATAAGCCTGATCTCTATAGGGAATTTCATAATCCAGAGCTAATCATTGTATGAATGTTTATTATATACATTGACACATTCCTTCAATTCCTCATAATTTTTTCCTAATGAAATTCCAGATCTTCAAAATCTTCACCTGGCCATTAGAAACGTTGGTTCAGTATCTAGAGGATGCATTTGTCTGAATATGCATAATATTCCCCCACTAGATCTAAAAATCTTTCCAAAAAAAAAGGCCTATAAACCAAAGTAAAATTCCTTCCTATGAGAAGATTATTACTGATCTATAATCCCTAATGGATGTATTAACTTGTATCATTTCTCCTAATCTAAGAATCCCTAGAATCATGTATTCTTTCTCATTTCTCCTTCAGTTACAAGTAATTTTGGATAATCCCGACTTAATTATCCTCCTTTTACTCCTTGATTATATGGAAAAAGTCCTATATATTTTACATAAACATCAAGACCCCATATCATCATCAACACATGATATTAAAATAGACAACTGATGTTCTTGTCACATGTCACTAAACAACATGATTTTTCAGAGCTATGTGTTTCATGATTCCTGCCACTGGATTTATATGTTGTGACGCCCGAATAGCCAATCCTATGTCCGACTAAATCAAAATTTAAAAAGATTATTTTCCTATTCATGGGACATACCTACATGGGGAACCTAATAAGAATTTTTTAGGGCATGATTCTCACATTGATGTGATATTTAGAGAAACATGGATCTTAGATCTTATTAAGGCCACAAAAAATTCCCTCACAATCTTATAAATGAGTTAGATCCACATGGGATTGTCCAATATATATATCTCCACACTTTTTATCTCTTATTCGTAATAAAATGTTATTTTCCCACACAAGTGGTCAATCTATGTGTATCGAAACCTTCTTAGAACTATGTATTCCTTGATTCTCGTTTTGAAGGGATATGTATTGAAACATGAAACATATATCTCAAGACCATCCTTAATGAAAACAAATCCTTCAAACTATTTTTCTGACCTACGTAAGGGAAATATTTATACCAATTCATGGAAAATTATTACATTAAAAGATATTATCATATTCCGGTACTTTCCTTTTAATAACGAATAACTATGTCAGTGGATTTATGAATATCTAAAAACCTCTCTAGACATCAAAAATGGAGGGTTAGTGTCCTATGTACCCCTTTTTTGACTATCCACAATATGAACCAGTCAGATCTACAATCTTCACCCACAAATAAGGACATTAAACCAATTGTAAATCCATCCCGATGATAGGGTTTTCCTATATCTGTATACCCAATTTTGTATTTGTCCCATATCACCCCTCAAATTCAGAAACCCCATATTAAAGCTTTCAACTGTAACGCTTAATTCTTGAAGATGATGGAATATTCTTGGAAGACTTTTTGGGGAAAAGGGGACATCATTTATCCCAGAATTAAATATGTGTGGCCTTAAATATTGAACATCAAACACCCTTTTCATTATATGTTATATTTCTCGGCCTATTTCCTTGTGTCATGATATTAAATACATCATTACCCAGTCCTCCTTTACCAATGAAAAATTTGTGTAGTAGTTTTTTCTCATTTATAGACAGTGAAAACAAAAATTCCCACTTCATTTTCATACATCAATCCCCTAATAATACACCCATTGGGATCATGATAAATACAAATTTTCTAAAATCACATGGCCATCAAAAATGGAGGGCCAGTTCCTTGATTACACTATTGTTTCTCCTTGCACAATATTGCCAAGTAGGATATCAACATGTCACCCACTAAAAGGTAATATTAACCAAAGGGAAATTAATCCCCATGAGACGCTTCTTCTACCTATTAATTCTCCCAAAACATCATGTGAGAAACCATATCAGGGTTCACATTCAAAAATTACAAAACCAATGTCCAAAAATACACTATTTAGTTCTAATGAATACTGGTATATTAATGTCTACTAATCTCTATTCTAGTTCCCACAGTATTATTCATAGAAAAAAATATTTTTCCTAAAATACAATTCATATTATCCCAACATGAAAGACAATAAACTATCCATGAAAAGAAACATGGTACACTATAGGTTGAAACCCAGCAAAGGGATCCTTGGGTAAAATTTAGGTACTAGATCCTTAGTCCTATTCATGGAATGGTTTAGGAAATCAAAGGTGAAATCAACAGAAAATTAAAAAGGAATGAAACATATTGATTCAATGATTCTTAAAGGGAGTCCTACGAAAAATTAATGTTACACCTCCAAATCCCACACCATAGTGGACATAGGAAAACATTTAGGTGATTCTAAAAAATACACAATACTTATAGGGTTTCTCATGTAACCATAGAAATAGTAAATATTGGCTCACTTATTCCCTTGGATAAGGAAAAAATTAGAGCATTACCAAATCTATCATTCAAATAAGGACCACTTCTTTATCAAAACTACCTCCTCTTCATCCTAATCAGAACCCAATCTGACGGTGGAATTTGTATTGAAATGGAAAAATTAAATAAAATAAGGATGTAGTTACATGATTTTGAAAAAGTTTATAAATAAACCTAGAAGAAGAATATGAAGAAAAGGTTCAAAGGAGAAGATGTTATAAAGGGATATTTAGGTATGTGTAAGTAAAAAACATTATGAAAACCGATACTCTGTATAGTATTCCAATACTTCCTGAAGTTCCATACGAACAGAGTCATTTGTGTTAGGATAATGTACCACTATATTCCGCAAATAAAACCAAGACATTCGTGGGATAGGATGGTGATTTCTTCCCCCATGATTAACCATCCCCCAAAATTGAAATAATTTGATGGATGCGACAATACATCTAGTTCTTTCGAACGAAACCAATTCATTTGTAGGGTAAGATGGTGATGAACATCCCCATGAAGGATCGTACCTCAGTACCAAAATCGTTCATTAGATGAGACAGAACCATCTATATCCAAAAATAAAACCGAGTCGTTTTTAGGGTATTCGATGATTTTCTCCCCAACGAATGAATATCCCCCTAGAATGAAATTGTTCAATGGAGGAGACATTACCACCAAATACTGTGAACAAAACCAATTCATTTGTGGGTACAAAAAGTAATATAAATCCTTGAAAATTACCACCCTTGAAAACTAATTTATTCTTAGGCTAGGACTCCCTCCTCATGTTCTCGTGAAAATAATCTTTGTAGCCCACCTCAGATGACCGACCATGCCAATATCCAGTCCCTCCATTATTCTATAAATGACCACCATAGGGAACCAAAAAAGGGATCTAAGATATGAGGTATGAGAAGGAGAGAAAAATGGTAGATCCTTATAGAATAAATGAGGGAGGCCTGTTGATTTTTAGTGGGTAAAACCACCAATGGAATTAAAGATTATATATAAATCAACCATCCATCAGCAAACATAAACCCCATTTGGAGACACCAATTTGGGGGGCATAAATAGATGGCCCCTTTTTGGGAATACACACCAAATAGAGAAAAAACTATGCAAGTGTAACCCTTAACCAAAAAAATTCTACATAAGAGGGACTCAACCTCACATAGCAACACACAATGCAGGTAGATTTTTTCCCGGAATAAAAACACACTACACATGTAGAACCTTGGTCCTCATTGCACAATGCAACATAGACGATAACCACAACCATATTGAAAAACGATAAGTAGAGGGAATCATATCCCACATCATAACCTACTATGTGGAATGTGGAATCCTAGGGAATTATACACCCCACCTCCTATAACTCCCTTCTATCGTATCATCAGGCCCCACTTTGGCCCTTATGTAAACTATTGTAATGACATCTGGCCAAGGCCTATTCCAAATTCACCTTGCAAAAATGGTCAAATTATCGAGTACATTAGCATGACATCATTATTAT